>JAODAL010013860.1:0-89570 GCA_025379985.1 Phyllomedusa bahiana
AATAAGTCTTTTCCCACATTTCAAGACCTGGGAAGGTGTCCTGCTGTCCGGTGGAGGAGAGATGGAATTTCAGAGATGGTTTCCATCTCTAGTCTCGGTCCCATCGGCCTAGTCAAGTTTTTCCTCTCTGTCGTCCACTACATCAGCAGTTGGATAATCATTTTGTGGAGGGCACAGGTGTTGTAAGACACACGATACCTCCAATGGTGAAAAGGAATGTCTACTCGGTAAAAACAATACCGTCATTATGATCCCTGGACGCCGCTAAATGAGTCCGGAGTCGAGGATTGTTAGGTCTTAGGTTACACTTGTCTTGTGTACATTTTTCTCTCAATTACGCGGTTCTCTCTAAGGGATAGTAAATTCCAATGATATGTCTTGTTGGCCATTCCATGGATAACCCAAGATTGTAAAGCTCCTTAACCCTTTAAGAAGCAAACTGGTTTTGGACCTAAGAGTTTAATCTTGACGATTTTTTATTTTTAATTTTTTTGGGTATTTTTCTCATCGCCTTATATCCAGAACTTTTATATTTTTCAAACTATTTTTATCCTTTTTTTAGGCATCATTTTCACTGAACTTTATTCATTTATATGAATATTTCTAGGATGGAGACATGCATAAAAACAATTCAATTGCGCCACATTTTTTTACATCGATAACTGAGACATTTATGAGAGGGAGTCCATTTATTGTATAGGTCAGGATGAGGGTGATGATATATAATATGTTTGTGTTTTGTATGTTTTTGTGACTGATTGAATAAAATTGAATACGAGAAAGGGTCTACTGTATTTTCATGCCTTTTGGTGTTAATTTTGAAATTTTTAAACAGATTTTCACAGTTTCCTCCTGGTACTTTTAACTATTCTCTTTTAATATAAAGCACTGTCATAATAAACTACATTACCAACAATACACATCACAAGGCATTATGGGAAAGGAGCTGGGAAGCTCACTGCCCCCTCTATTGGTTTTAACAAATCCTCAATTTACTTCTGATTCACTGAATCTTTGAGTAGCAAAAAGGAATATTAGTCAAGTCAATATCGCTCATCTACATACGCCGTTTCGGGGTTTTGCCCCTCATCAGTGTACAGCAGAGCGACACTGGCTTGACTGGGGGGGAGGCAATGAGTGGCTGAGAGAAGGGGAACATCTCTCCTTATGGAGAGCACCAATTAAGGTGTGTAGTGTTTTGATTGCCTTTTGGCCCACTACTAAGCATCTGCATATCACAAGGCATTATGGGAAAGGAGCTGTGTGTTTTGATTGCCTTTTAGCTCACTACTAAGCACCTTAACTGGTGCTCTCCATAAGGAGAGATGTTCCCCTTCTCTCAGCCACACATTGCCTCCCACCCAGTCAAGCCAGTGTCACTCTGCTCTACACTGATGAGGGGCAAACCCCCGAAACGGCGTATGTAGATGAGCGATTTTGGCTTGACTAATATTCCTTTTTGCTTCTCAAAGATTCAGTGAATCAGAAGTAAATTGAGGATTTGTTAAAACCAATAGAGGGCGCAGTGAGCTTCCCAGCTCCTTTCCCATAATGCCTTGTGATATGCAGATGCTTAGTAGTGGGCTAAAAGGCAATCAAAACCCTACACACCTTAACTGGTGCTCTCCATAAGGAGAGATGTTCCCCTTCTCTCAACAATACACAGGCATATGTAAGGGGTGTACCTGAGGTTTATAAGAGACCCGCTGACTACAGAGCCCTGGGGGCTTTCATGAGGTGGAGGGTTATTTGGTGGTATTGGGAATGACAGGGACAGGGGTAAGGTAACTCTTTAATTTATCTACACTGTTATCATTATCAATCCCAAATATCCAGAACCAGGATCTCTGGATGCCAGGTACCTGACCCCAGCCTCTGTGCCCTACAACCCAAATTTGGGTTCAGAAAAAAGGGCCCTTTCCCCAAATTTCATGTACATGCCAAAAAAGGGGGGGGGGATAAAGCTGTCCATGAAAAAGTAAAAAAAAAGGGTGCTTTCTTTCCAAAAAAAGCACCACAGCTTTTCACAGATTGTATGTGGAACTGCAACTTAACGCCATTCACTTTTTATGCTTGTGAAGCCGAGGGTGAGAAGTAGGGGGGCCCCGGGTGTTTACTCAAGGGCTACAAAAACAATTGTAGCGGGGCCGCAAATTTTTTCGCTGTTTTTGAGTGCATGACTATAGATAAAATTTCTGTAAATTTTAGGGTAAGTACCCATGAGGGAGTTAGTTTTTAAAACTGGATCGGGGGGGGGCCCCTGGATGTTTTATATCTAGAATTTTTTTCTAAAGCATTTATACGGGGCCACAAAAAAGGGTTGGTTTAAAAAAAATGGGAAAGGGGGGTCTGGGGGAAAATTTTTGTTTCAAGTGGGGAAGCAACTGGGGTCACTGAAAGAAAACAAAGGTGGGAAAAAACGGTGGGAAACTCAGGGCGGATCCCGTTACTAGTGGGGACAAAAAGGGCTCCAAAATTGGGGCCAATCCTCTTTAAAAAATTTTTATTTAAAAGATCTTACACAAGGAAATTTTTAAAAGTAGAATATCGATCTTTTCAACCCTACTAAGTCTTTAAATTTAAAAAAAAACAAAAGGGGGATAATTTTTTTACAAAGGGATCGGGTAATTTGGGGGGCCTTGGGGCCGGGGGAAATGGCAGAAGAGGGTTTTAAAACGATAAATGCAAGGTTCTGCACATAGGGAGGAAAAATCCCATTATAAACTTTCATGTTAAATGGAAAAAAACCGGGTTTAAAAATGACTGAAAAAAGGACTTGGGGAAACCGGTGGGGCAAAAAATTAATTTTTTCACCATTTCAGGCAGCAGCGCCAAGGGAAATAGGGTCATGGGGGGATTTAAAAAGGGGCAAAAATCACAAAGATGGGAACATTAAATTTTCCCACTATAAAAAGCACTGGTTAAAACCAAAACAAAGGAATAATTTTGGGGGGAGTTTTGGGGACCAGTGCACAGGAAAGACATTGTAAAAGCTTTTAACGGTAAAAAAAAAGGAATTGGGGGGAAAAAAAAATAAAAAATTAAAAAAAAGGACCTTAAAAAAGGGGGTTTAAAAAATAACCAAAAAAAACCCAAAAAAGGGGTTTTTCAAAGATTTAAGTTAATTTTAAGGTTTAAGGGGAAAAACAGGTTCCGGGGGATATTTTTTAAAAAATAAAAGGTTTTAAAAATTTTAAAAAAAAAAAAATAAAAAAAGTCCCAATTTAAGAATTTTTCTTTTTAAGAAAATTAAAATTATTACCCAAAGGGGCCTTTTTTAATCTTTTTTGAACAAGGAAAAGGGGGATCCTTTTTTCCCTTTTTCGTTTTTGAGGGTTTTTTGGGGGAAAGGGGAAATTTTTTAAAATAAAAAAATAGAAATAGGGAATTTCTTTTCCCCGTTTTTAAAACAAAATGAACTGGGAAACTTTTCTTCCAAGAAAAAACAATTTATGGGTTTGGGAAGGGGGGACACCTTTTTAAAAAGCAGGTTTTTAATAAGGGGTTTGGAAAATTTAAATTTTCCTTTTTAGGCGGGGTTTTTTTGGGGTTAAAAATAACCAAAGGGTTTTAGTGACCAGGATTCTGGAGAAAGGGGCGTATACATTTCTAGATGTAATAAAAATAACAAATTAAATTTTGGGCTTCGGGATTTTTAGGAAAAAAAATTTTTAATGGCTAACCAAATTTTTTAAAATGTAATAAATTTGAACAAGTTTTAGTGACCCGGATTCCCCGGAGAAGGGGTTTTTGGAAAAAACAATTTTTTAAGGGTTGGGGTTTAAAATAAGAAAAAAAAGTTTAAATGACCGGGGTTCTGAGAAGGGGGTGGATTTCATTTCTAAATTTTAAAAATATAACAAGTTTTAGTGACCGGATTCTGGAGAAGGGCTGGATCATTTCTAGATGTAAATAAACTTTTTGGTAACAAAGGTTTAAATTTAATTTTTTAAACCGGGATTTTTCTGGGGAAGGGTCGGATACATTTTTTAGATTTTAAAAAAAATAAAACAATTTATAGTGACCCAAATTCCGGGGAAATGGTCTGGAAAACTTTCTAGAAAGTAAATAAAAAAAACGGTATAAGGGTTTGGAAAAACCAGGAAAATTCCTTTTTTAGGGGGGAAATGGGCTGGGGTACCCTTCTATATGTTTAAAAATATAAAAAGTTATAGTTAAACAGGAATTTTGGAGAAGGGTCGGGAAAACATTTCAAAAATGTAAAATAAAACACGTTTTAGTGACCAGGGTTTTTGGGAAGGGGGGGTTTTAAGTTTTGATCCCGGGGGAATATTTTCCAAATTCCAGAAATTTGGGGGGGCGGAAAGGGAAAAAAAATTTTTCCCGGGAAAAGAGGACAAAAAGGCCCTTTTTAAACCCATTGGGGGTTTTTGGGGTTCCCCCTGGGGCAACACTTTTGCAAAATTTCAAGGGTGGATGGGCATCTTCCTTTTTTTTATCCCCTTTCAAACCCATGAAAAAATTTTAAGGGGGGGAAAGGGGTTAGGGGAGGGATGGCAAAACCCCGCTTTTATCGCCCCCCGCCCCCCCACTGAGTGTGGGGAAGGGACGTGAAAACTGTTTTAATAAGTTTTCCAATTAAATTTATTCCAATTGTATCCAAAAAACCCTTTTGGGGGGGGGGGCACCCCCAAAAAAAACAGCACAATATTCTCTTTGGGCCCAAACCCAAAACATGAAAAACCTTTTAAATCTATTTAAATTTTCCTTTTTTTTTATATTCACCGTAAAAATTTTTTCAAAAAGGGTTTTTATTTTTTTCTAAACCACCCAAAAAGACAGGGTAGTTAATGGGACAAAAAGAAGGGGCTTTTTTTTACAAGAAGAGATCAGAAAAAGGGAAAACAAAGGAGGCTCCCTGGGTATTTTATTAACTTCCTGTGGCCAAAGTCCCCAAAAAGGGTTTGGAACCCTTTTTTGGGTTATGTCTTTAAATTTTGTGGTTCTAAAGGGAGAAAGAAAAAAAATCCCTCTTTGATTAATACAATTATCAAAAAGAGGGAAATTTAAAACCCTTTTTAGGAGGGAACTTCTTTTTTAAGGGGGCAAAAAAAACCATTGGGAAAAGGGGCTCTGGGACCACCCTGCCCTCAGAACAATTCCCCATATTGTTTTAAAGGTTTTCCTTTAAATTTCCAGTCAGATTTTCAAGGATTTTCCCCAACATTAATTTTAATTGGAGATAATTTTAGGGAAAAAACTTTTAAGTATGCAATTTAAAGGAAAAAAGAGCCCTTTTGTGCCACTTTTGAAGCCACTCCCTTTTTTTTTTCCCCCCTTTTAAACTCAAAAAAATTTTTTTCCACTATCGACCCAAAGAAATTTTGGGCTATTTTTTGGGGAAAATTTCCCCAAAAAGGGGGGAAAATTTTTTAACAATTAGACCCCCAGATTTATTTTAAAGTTCAAACAAAATTGTGTAAAATAAACATTGAAATGAAATGAATAAGGAAAGTCATAGAACAGCGACTCCTTTGGTCTCCCAAAATTCAAGAAGAAAAACCCCGTGTTTTCCTTTGCCCTTACTTTTGGAAATCCAGGGTTCTTTTAAATTTAAAATGAGGGCATAATTTACTGTAGTGCCCATGCAGAGTCGGGGGTTCCCGGCCCCAGCAGAAATTTATTTATTTTTTGGACCAACAATGAAGCGATTCTTGGGGGGGCCCCCCAATAATGCGATTCTTGAAAATCCAACCCTTTAAAATTTTTATTCTTGGGGCCCACCAGTGGAGCCCGGTTTTTTTGGGACCCAAACCCGGGGGTTCAACTTGAAACCAACCAGTGGAGAAATTCCTTTGGGGGCCACCCAAGGAGGGTGAAATTTTTGGACCCCCCCAGTTTAAGTTCAAACTTTTTTGGGCCCCTCAGGGAGTTTTATTCTTAGGGGCCCCCCATTTGGGGTTCATTTTTGGGCCTACCAGGAGAGTTCATTTTGGGAAAACCCAAACCCGTTGGGGTTTATTCTTGGTGCCCAAACCCTTTGGAATTTAAATTTTTTGGGGGCCCAACCCTGGAAATTCCCCTTCTTGACCCATCAGGGGGGTTCAAATTTTTGGGCCCCAAACCCTGGAAATTTTATTCTTTTTGGGGGGCCCCTCAGTGGGTTTCATTTTTGAGGCCCAACAGTGGATTTAATTCTTTGGGGGCCCCCAAGGGAGTTCATTCTTGGGCCCATCAGGGGGTTTTATTCTTGGGGCCCCCATTTTAAATTGGGGAAAAAATTCTTTTTTTCCCCCCAGTTTGGGGTTCCTTCTTGGGGGCCCCCAGGGAGTTTCCCTTTATGGGGGCCCCCCAGTGGAAAATTTTAATTCCTTTGGCCCATCAATGGGGGTTAATTCTTGGGGGGGCCCCCATGGAGTTAAATTTTTGGGGGCCCCCCAGTTTTAGGGGTTTTCCCCAAATTAACTTGGGCCCCCCCATTTGGGGTTCATTCCTTGGGGGGGCCCCCCCCATGGGGTTTATTCTTGGGCCCCACCAATGGGGTTCAATCTTTTAGCCCCCCCCAAAAATTTTACAGCTACTTGCACAATACTGCACAAGATGTTTGCTTTCCCGCCTCATGGGGGGCTCTGCCCAGATTTTTAAAACCACACTGGGGGGGAAATTTGGGCATCAGAATTTACAAATTCCTTTTTTCAAAAATACTTCAGGAACAACAACGTTTTTTAGCTGATGACAACTTGGTGTTAGTCCCTTTGGGGGAAATGCTCCTTGGGCTTTTGGGGGTTTATAACTCCTTTTACCCTTTTGCCCCAACATTCACTAACACTTCTGCTCCAGATTTAACTTTGGGAGAATAGCGGGAAAATGAAAAAAGACACACAAAGTACACTGCTACATCTGGGCCCCAGCTAAAAATTTTTTCCCTTAGCTATACTGGGAAAATTTCGGGTTTTTTCCCCCATGGTACATTTTTTTACTATCCAAGTTTCTTTTTTTACCCCGTTTTTTTACAAAAACAAAACTTTTTAAATTTGCAAGGGTAAAAAAGAGCATTTACATCATAAAAACCCCCCTTTTAATCATTTTGGGAGCAAATAAACGGAAAAGGGGCCCTTGTGGGGGGGCCCCCTCACTACAAACTTCCCCCTATAAACCACAAGGCATTATTTGGGGGTGGACTTTAAAAAAGCTCAAGCACCCTCAAATTTGGGTGTAACAAATCCCAATTTACTCTTGACCCCCGGGTCCCCAAAAAGCAAAAGGGATAAATTTTGTCAACCATTTTCTCCCAACGCCCGACAGCTTTTTGGGATGTTTGTCCCTCAACAGTGGCAGACCAGAGGGAAACTGGCTTTTCTGTGAAAGGAGGCAAAGGGGTGCCGGGGAAGGGAACATCTCCCCCCTTTAGGCGAGGGGAGCAAACCCAAAAAGGGGTGTAATTTGGGTTGCAAAATTTTTTCCCCCTACAAAACATCAGCATATTTAAAAAGGCATTAAAGGGGGAAAAGGGGCTTTAGAAATCAAAACCCCCCCCAAAATTTTGGGTGTAACAAAACCTCAAACACTTTGACCCCCTGGGGGCTTGACAAAAAAAAACAAAAGGGATATTTTGGGCCCGGGCCCGTATGTTCAACCCCACACCCACCAGCATCAATTGTAAACTGCAGCATCAGGTCAATGCCTTTTTAAAATTATTCCCGCCTTCCTGTTTGGCTCACAGGAGCGATCCTCCACCCCCACATCACTAGGCCCCCCTGCTTTGGGGTTCTTTTGGGCTATACAAAAAATAGGTTTCCCTTTAAAAGTAGATCCCTTAAAGTGCAGACCCAGACTGGCCTAAAGGGGAGCAGGGAAACCACCAGTGGGCTTTCCCATAAAGGGGGGCCACTGAAATAGTTTGGGGCCGGGGGTGCTTTTTTGCAGAAAAACGGCAGAAAAATCAAATGAAATCAAAAGTAAAGAGCTGAAAATGGGCCTATGATCAAGTTTACTGGGGGGGGGCCCCCAGACACCCTTGGGCCCGGTTTTTTGTGTCAAATTTTTGAACTTTTTTGGGCAAAAAAAAAAATTTTCCCACAAAAGCAGGGGGCAGGAGCACCCTTTTACCCCCTGGCAGACCCCAACAGGCCATAGTCCCCCCCCTTTATTTTTAATTTGGGTTTCGAATCTTCCCCCTTTTTAAGGGTTTAACGTGCTTCTATTTAAAAATGCTGGAAAAAAATAAAAGGTCGAAATGTTCCAAAGCACCATTTTTTTTCTCTCTGACCTTAAAGGGGTTTTGCCACGATCTCATTTCATACCTCCTGTATCCAGCTCTTCAGCTCTGTGTGCTCAGAAGGGGGCGTGTGTGATTTGTTTGAATTGCATATCATGGGACCCAGCAGGATGCCACCACCAGGCCTTTCCTCTCTGTCGTCAAAGAAAGGTCTGTTTATGTAAAGCATTGTGAGTAGCTGAGAGGTAAAGTTTTTGCTTCTAGGCACAAGGGTCCTAGGTTCAACTCCCGGCAGAAACCAAACCTGTGGTGTTGTGTTTTTCTCTTTATCAATGCACAGACCTCATTGAGGTTTCTTTTTTTAATTTATTTGCCCTGTTTGACTAATTACTAAGGAGCACAGAGGACGGGAGTAGAATGAAAGCACCTGGGGTTTGAATGCTCAGTAGCTGCCTGAGAGGAGAAGTGATGAATGAGCATGTGCGACCAGGACTGAGGAGCTCTCAGCTCTGGTCGTATCCCTTGGAGACGAGCTGTAAACAATGGATCACTAAAGGAGCAGCTAAAACAAAAACGGTGCAGAATTTTTAATAATAATGAATGGTGAAAATGTTTGTTATTTTAATTGCAAGCTTCTCATGTCAATTCTACTTCATGGCAAAACCCCTTTAACCTGAGACCTAATCCTAACCGTAACTGAAAACCTAACTATACATTAGGGATAGTTTTTTTTATTACTAGTCTTAAATGGGTTGATTTACCCTCAACCCAGAACTTCTGGTCCCAGGGCACTGTCACTCTGGTATCACTTCTGATCCTACATCACATAGGAAACCATAATATAATAATAATAATAATAATCTTTTTTTTACAAGCTCTTTAAATTTACATATCTAACTTTACCGCACACTTTACAATGAAGGGTTTAATTCAGATTTTACACAGTGAGAGCTACTTCAGGTGAGACACAAGGTGTGGGGCCCCGCTCCAAGAGCTTACAATTTTTGAGGGATCTGGGGGAGACAACGGGGGGAGAATAACACAAATGAAAAAACAACACCACGGGATGAACGAGCGGGGAAAAGGGTTTTTTAAAATCCCTTCAAAAACCAAAAAAAACCCTTTTTACAATGACCCAAATTTTTACGGTTGGGGGCCTATGATCATTTTTTTTAGTAAACATCTCCAAAAATTGACTGGGTCAGCCAATATCAGTTTGCCCGGATTCAGTTTGAATTTGACAAGAATCCGAAGTGTAAAACTAGCCCTGAGTCAGGGGCGTAACTACCGGGGGTCAGGGTAGCATTGCCGGGGCCCTGCCTCAGGGGGCCCCGCACCCGGGGCAGCTGCTACGTGTCCCTACCCCGGGAAGCCCTCCTGGGGCCCCCCGGGATGAACTTAACAAATTCCTGCGGGGGCGGGGAGCTGCGGGGCCCCCGCGGCTAACTTTGAACGCCCGGGGCCCCCACCCCGCGTTCAAGGCAGCGCGCCCCAGGTACAGAAGGGGCGGCGATCGCTCCCTTTTCTTTCCCCTGCGGCCCTCGTGATCCCGTTTGGGCGCCCGGGGGGACGTCACATCCCTGCGCCGCCCGCGCGGGAGCACAGAGGGTCAGGAACTGCTCGCGGGGCCCTCGGGGGACGTGGGCCCCAGGTGACTAACATTTCTTTTTTTTACCTTCCCAAGCCTGCTTGTATATACCCCCTAAAGCCCGTCTGTAACCCCCTAAGCCTCCGTATACCCCCATTGCCTGCCGTATACCCCTATCCTGCCGTATACCCCATTTGCCTGCCGTATACCCATAGCCTGCCGTAAAACCCCCCCTGCCGCCGTTAAAACCCCCTAAGCCTCCATATACCCCCACAACCTGCCTGTAACCCCCCCAAAGCCTCCTGTATAAAACCCCCCCAACCCCTGAAACCCCCCGGCCCCCCTTTTTTAAACCCCCCCCGGGCCCGCCTAGATACCCCCCCGGCCCCGAAAACCCCCCCCCCCCTACCAATAGCCCCCTCTGCCGCCAAAAGCCCCCCCGGGCCCCCATAAAACCCCCCCCCCCCCCCTAGTTGCCCCCCCCCGCCAGATACCTCCCCACCTGCCCAGATACCCCCCCTGCCTCATAGCCCCCCCGCCCCCTTTTTACCCCCCCCAGCCTGCCTTTAGCCCCCTAAAGGCTGCCTGAATAGCCCTATAGCTACAATGAAGCCTGTCTGCCAATATAGCCCCTATTAGCCCCCTAAAGCTTGCCTACCTTTATAGCCCCCGAAGCCTGCCTGTCTACTTATATGGGCCCCCTTTAGCTATCTAAACCCTACCTATATGGCCCCTATAGCCCACCTAACCCCTGTCTACCTGTATGGCTCCTTTAACGACAACGCCAACAAAAAAACTAAATAATTGATAGGTATAACCAAAACCTAAATACTAACGCCAAAAAAGCAAACCAACAACCTATCCACGTAAAACCAAATCATTTTATTAAAGAAAACTAATAAAAACAACACAATTAAATGCACAAAAAAAACTAGAAAGGTGACATCCCAAAGGACACACAACTACTACCACCCAGGTACTCCCATGCTAGTAAATTATACAATGATAATATACATAACTATAAATAAATTTTAAAAATCAATAGTAAAAATAAAAGCATACAGACCCGGAGGTAGCACCACAAAAACCCCCAAACGTACGTTTTTTCCCAACCCTTGGCTTGGAAGAAACGTACGTTGGGGTTGTGTGTGGTGCTACTCCGGGTCTGTATGCTTTATTTTTTATATTGATTTAAAATTTTATTTGTAGTTATGTATTATTATCATTGTATAATTTACTAGCATGGCAGTACCTGGGTGGTAGTAGTTGTGTGTCCTTTGCATGTCACCTTTCTAGTTATTTTTTGTGCATTTAATTGTGTTGTTTTTATTAGTTTTCTTTAATAAAATGATTTGGTTTTATGTGGATAGGTTGTTGGTTTGCTTTTTTGGCGTCTGTATGGCTCCTTATATCCTAAACCCTGCCTGCCTATATGGGCACTCTATTGGCTACCTAAACCTTGCCTATTTGGGGTCCCATATATCTTATCTAAACCCTGCCTGCCTAAATGGACCCCATATAGCCAAGGGGCAGGTGCTGGAAAAGTCAGGATTCTAAGATATTTGTGTCTAAATCTGCAGGGACAAGTGGTCGGGAGATGTCATCATGATGGCGGACTGGACCGGATGCAGAACAAAAGAGAAAGTCAACGACTTATCAGAGAAACGTCACCTGTGAGTCACAAGATGTAACTGCACTGTAATCACTTATATGTCTACACAGGCTGTGTACACTGGTGTCTACCACTATATGGTCACTGTATGATGGTTTTTATACAGTCTGCAGGCCTGTGTACACTGGTGTCTACCCCTATATGGTCACTGTATGGAGGTAATATACAGTCTGCAGAGCTGTGTGTACACTGATGGTCTACATAATATGGTCACTAGTATGGGTACTATATAGTCAGTCTGCAGGGAGGCTGTGTACACTGGAGCATGTTTCTACCACTTTATGGTCTCTGTTATGGGGCTATATACAGTTTGCAGAGCATGTGTTACATGGTGTTCTACCTCCTATTTGGTCACTGTATGATGGTTATATACAGTCTGCTCGGATGTGTACACTGTTATATACCACTTTATGGTCACTATTGGTGGTACTATGGTCTTGGTAGACTGATAGTAATAGTGGTAGGGTATTATTCAGTCACTATGTGGTTAGGTAATTTGTGGTCATGTTATGGCGGAGGGTGTTATAATCAGGTCCTTATGTAATAGCAGTTATGGTAATGCTGGTTTGATATAGTGGGATTTGATTGGTAGCAAGTATGATGGTGATATGTAGGGTGAGGTTTTTGCCCTTGTTTTTTCTCATTATCTACAGCATGTCCTAGGTACATTGGTCGTGGTCAGGGACGGTGGGGGGTGCCTATTCCAAAAAGTTTGCTTTGGGCCCTGGCTTTCTCTTGTTACGACCTGCCCTGGAGTAACACTGTTTCACTGCGAGTGGGCACTTTGGTTTGGAGAATGGGTGTCCATGTGCATTTGACCCTCAATAGTAATTCCATGTTTATACAATGTTCATCTGTTCTGCTGCAAATATGGGCAAATAATGTTCACTGCCCTATTATCTTATAGCTAATCTTAGATTTTCCTATACAGAATCCTCATTGAAAATTTCTTAGAAATGTGAACAGAGTGGTGGAAAATCCATTTACTTCCATTAAAGGGGTGTGGATTTTGGCGAAGAATCCACAATGAAATTCAAATCATCTCCGGGGGGGGGGGGGGGGACACCATGATGAAACATAGCCTTAGAATTTATAGGCACACTGCACAAAGCTCATACATACATGATAGCAATGATAGATGAGGAGCCTCTTTTTAGTTTAAAGTAGCCTAAAACAGGGGACAATAGATTGATTTACCTGTACAGTTTCTCTTTAAGCAATGCTATGCATATTGACTGACTAGATGATTTTCCCTGTTCTCAGGGGGGACATAAGCTTGCGAAACTCATACTTTGTCTTATAAGGAGACAACAAAAAAACACTGTTGTAGCCAATAATAAATGAATAAAAGCCAAGAAACAGCCAGAGTGATTTATGGGGTGAAATACCTGTTTCCTTGTCTTTAGCTAAGATGGCAACAGCTAAGCGCAGTCTCCTGGCACCGCCGGACGCTGTGCCGCGCCAATGTAGACTCTAAGAAAATTAACTGAAACCCATAATTGTGCAGAATCCCTGTGTCAGGGGGATTTCAGGTCATGGCTTTCAATGCACTAGAACCTATAAAATTTAGGAGGACAACAGAATGGTGGAGACAAAAAATGCTTTGGTTTTTTTGGGGGGAAGCGGCCTGTGGCTTCCTTTCAGAACGCTCGTCCTGTGGATGCATTCAGCATCGGTAATGAGGCTCTCAGCCCTGGAAACATAAGATCTCTAGAATGCAGATTTGGATGATAATGTTTTTCTTGTTACAAGACTCCTAGACGTTTCTTTACTGCAAACTACATGGTGGTGTCCAACGGTTGCTCCATTATGGTCAGTTCTCTTGGTATTATGGAGGTTGGATTCCAAATCTGGATTCAGAAATCTCCACGTTAATCAGTAATCATTGGCACTTCAGTAGTTTTTTGAGCTTTCATCAGCCCTTTTGGACAATCTCCCTTCGTTGAGCAGAAAACTGAATGAGAAGATTCAAGTTTAGGTACCTCAAATAGCAGCTGGTATTACAGAAAGAGCCACTGTGGCCAATGGAAGCAATGTACAATGTTCATCAAGCCTGATGGCCATCCACATAGTGCATATGTGCCAATGGTCTCTGTTTAGGGACCCTTTTTTCTGGACACAGGATGTAATTTGATGATTTTATATAATATATATAATTTTATATATATATAATATTCAATATATATATATATATTATATATATATATCATATATATTATTAATTATTATTATTAAAATCCCGGGAACATGGAGGCTAGCACTCACATATATAAAAAAGAAAGTACAGCCTGGAACACAAAAAGTGTGCAAGGATGTGGTCTATTGGAAGCCCCCTCCAAAAGGGGGCGATATTCCTCAAATCTATCCCAAACCTCCAAACCAAAAGGCCCTGCAAGGTTCAGGGATCAATGACCATTCATTTCTTTTATTTGGGCGTTTTGCCAAGAAGTGATATTTACCTTAACCTAACAGGCTAATACTCCCCTTCTTGAGGCTTGAAAAAAGGGGCGTTTGCGTATTTCTGTTGTTAATTAAATAAACAAGTGATGTCAACACTCCCAACTCCGATGCACGCTCCTGATTACTCAGTCTCTGTAGTTGAGCAAACTTTTTGTTTTGCTAATCCACAGAGGAGAACTGTATTGTGCACAAGCTATATGCATTGTATTTCTCTCTTATTTGCTCTGGAGAGGAAGATATGCTCGCAGGCAGCATCTTTTCATTCCGGGAATGCAGAGGGATGAGGGAGGGGGGCCTGAGCAGGAGATCCTGGGCAGCGTCTGCATGTTTACTCAGTTAATGACATTTCAACCAGTGAATTCTCTATTCAAAAGACAAGGATCTTTATCCCAGTCCCTTCAAAGCTCGTTTCATGTTCCCTGCCATCAGATAAGAAGTTGAAAACAACGCAAGACGGCCAGATCAGCTCCTGGTTGTGTCTATGTTAAACTGTCAGGAAACCTAGGGCACGTAAGGACGGCTGTTGTAGCTCTCAGAGGCTTCCCTTTTTTGATGACATATATTTACAAAAGTGATTAAATCCCCATTTTGGAGGATCCCACGTCAACATTAGATCATATCAAAACCCCTTTAAGCACAGAAAAAGTCTGTCTTGCTCATAACCTTCCCCCAGGCTGCCACCCAAATGTCTAAGAAGAAGCCAAAAGTCAAGGTTGGCTTCCATAGATGGGAAACTGGAATAGCAGGGGATGAAGAACCTGATGGCCTGATGGCATCCAAGAGGGACTTTCCGATGCATCCTTGAAGGATCCTAATTAAAACACTGTGGCCACACAGAGACATTGAAACTAAATTAAATGAAAACTAAATTGAATAAGTAAATATGGCTCAAATACACAGCTAGGATGATAAAAATTTCTCATAGCGCCTAGCCAGTATTCTAGGTAGAAAGAGGTCAGTGGGCTCAAAAGTCTTTGCCAAGTGCCTATACTCACTGATATTCCACCGCCAATGAGTTCAGATACCTTACGGATAAACTTACTGGGGCACTTGAGCAATTTAGAGTTTTAAACTACTATGACCAGCATGTAAAATAACACTACAATTAAAACTGATGTCCTCTCACGTTAAAGATGATCCTCTCGTGCACCACTGCTTAGGTATGACTTCTGCACCCCTTATTTCCATGCCCATGTCCTTGTAATAGCCCATTTTCTGGGTTTTCTTTCCCACCCATTACTTCTCAATTCAAAGTGATGTGCTATTTGACAATTTAAGGAACAGAAGATAATGGAGATGTTGAAAACTGGGGACCAAGTGAACCAATAAATGTAGAAAAAAAATCACAGAAGTGATGGGTGCCCTGTCAAGGGGGGAACTAAGGCAGCACTGGTCAAATGGTTTGGCATTAACAGAACTTGTGTAACAAGCAACCTATTGACTAGTCACTAAATGGAAAATAGTCTTCAACACGTCATTGACAGCAGTGGACCAGTGTAATAACAAAAACTTGCACAAAACCTCTTACATGTCCTCAATCTTCCACCTGCTGTGTCATAAAGCAGCCACTACAGTTGCGATTTAACTTGTTCTACACCTGGTGCCAAGTAAAACCAACTGCTCAGAAAAACCCTACAATAACTGATTGTTACTGCCAACAAATAGTATCTGCAGCTTAAGATCCACATATGGTTAGGCAACATTGGGCGACATGTATGAACATTGATGCTGACAGGCCAGTTCTAAAAAGCTTTAAGGCAGTGAAGAAAGTGCCAGAATGTATGAAGCTGTTCTTCTGCAGGTCATTTACATACTGGGCAGTGGTAGAAGATAATACCACAAGTTCTGGCTCAGGGACACCTTTACCTGGTTTGGCTGTACTTCTGCAGGTCTTACATAGCAGGGCAGTTTAGAGCAATACCACAAGTCTGGCTCTGGCACCTCCTTTACCCTGGTCTGGCTGTTCTCTGCAGGTCATACATATAGGGCAGTGTAGAGCAATACCTCAATGTCTGGCTCTGGACACCTCTTTACATGGTCTGGATGTTCTGTATGCAGCGCATAAATAAGGGCAGGTAGAGCCAATACCACAAGTCTGGCTCAAGCAACCTCCTTTACCAGGTCTGGCTGTTATTCTGCAGGTCATACATACAGTCACAGTGTAGAAGCCAATACACAAAGCTGGCTCAGGCACCACCTGTTACCCTGGTTCTGTTCTTTGCAGGTATTTCATACAGGGCAGTGTAGAGCCAATACACAAGTCTGGCTCAGGCACCACCTTGTACCCTAGGGTCTGTGTTCTTCTGAGAGTCTATACAATAACAGGGACAGTCTGTTAGAGCCAATACCAATGTTGGCTCAGAACACCTTTACCCTGGTCTGTCTTCTGGCGGTCATACATACAGGGCAGTGTTGACCAATACCACAAGTTATGGCTAGGCACCATCCTTTAACCTGGTCTGTTCTTCTGAAGGTCATACATACAGGGGCAGTGTAGAGCCAATACCACAAGTCTGGCTTCAGGCACCACTGTTACCCTGGTATGTTCTTTGCAGGTCATACATACAGGGTGCAGTGTAGAGCCCAATACCACAAGTCAGGCTAGGCACCCCTTACCCTGGATGTTCTTACTGCAGGTATACACTACGGGCGTGTTGAGCAATTTACCACAAGTTGGCTTTCAGGCACCACCTTTACCCTGGTCTGTTCTTTGCAGGTCATACATAAGGGCACTGTAGAGCCAATAACCACAAGTCTGGGATCAAGGCACCACCTTTACCCCTGGTCTGGCTTTCTCCATGCAGGTCATATATTCAGGGCAGTGTACAGGCCAATCCACAAGTCTGGCTCAGGCACCTCCTATTACCCTGGTCTGGTGTTTTCTGAGGTTCATAATACAGTTGCAGTGTAGTGCCAAATACCACTAGTCTGGATAGGCACCACTTTAACTGGTATGATTCTTCTGCAGGTCATTACATACAGGGCAGTGTAGAGCCAATACCAAGTCTGCTAGGCACCACCTTTTTACCCTGGTTCCGTTCTTCTGCAGGTCATACATACAGGGCACTGTAGAGCCAATTACCACAAATCTGGCTCAGGCACATACCTTTACCTGGTCTGCTGTTCTTTGAAGGTATATATACAGGGAGTGTAGAGCCATTACACAAGTCTGGCTCATGCACCACCTTTACCTGGTCTGGCTGTTCTTGCAGGTTCATACATACAGGGCAGTGTAGAGCCAATACCAATGTCTGGCTCAGGCACCACCTTTACCATGGTCTGTTCTTCTGCAGGTCATACATACAAGGCAGATCGTTGAGCCATACACAAAGTCTGGCTCGGCACCACCTTTACCATGCTCTGTTTCTTTGCAGGTCATAAATACAGGGCAGTGTGAGCCAATACCAAGTCTGGGCTCAGGCACCACCTTTACCCTGGTTCTGTTCTTCTGCAGGTCATACTACAGGGCAAGTGTTGAGGCCACATACCACTAAGTTGGCTCAGGCCAACCTTTACCTGATCTGTTCTTCTGCAGGTCATACATACAGGGCAGTGTAGAACCATATACCTCAGGTCTGGCTCAGGCACCACCTTTACCCTGGTTGGCTGTTCTTTCTGAAGGTCAAACATACAGGCGCAGTGTAGAGCCAATACACAAGTCTGGTTCAGGCACCACCTTTACCTGGTCTGGGCCTGTTTCTTCTGAGGTCATACATACAGGGCAGTTGTAAGCATAACCACAAGTCTGGCTCAGAGCACCCCTTTACACTGGTATGGCGGTCTTCGGCAGGTCATACATACGGGCAGTGTAGAGCCAATTTCACAAGTGCCTGGCTCAGGCACACTTTTACCCTGGTTGTCTTCTGCGGTCATACATTACAGGCGCAGTTGTAGAGCCAAAAACCACAAGTCTGGCTCAGGAACCATCCTTTACCCTGGTCTGGTGTCTTATGCAGGTCTACATACAGGCGCATTGTAGAGTCAATAGGACAAGTCTGGCTGGATGAATTGATGCAGTGAGATAACCCTTTTAATGTTAGTTTTTGCCACATATCACCGCTGATCACTGGAGCTTGTGATACGTTTAGCATCTCAGGATCCCAAGAAGAGTCAAACTCTCTATCTATTAGCAGTTGAGGTGTTCTGCAGAAGTTCTGCATTGATGTACCTTACATGAAAAAAATGACAAAAAAGCGGAAGCATTTTAAACGGTGTCACAGTAATCATGGGAGAGTCGAGGAAAAGCCAGTCCCCCACCTCCTCCTTCCCTCAGTCTGCGCTCACTTTCCCAAGAGAGAAATCAAACAAAACCTGAGCATTTACTGCAAAGTTGTTTGATATTGCAGTCAAAACCCATACAAATAAATAACTGGTTGACCTTCTTGAAGACCCTTCACTTGACCATGGGAGATGTCAGATCCGCAGGACACGTCCTGCTCACAATGCTCTCATTGCTTTATTGGTCTTTTTGTGAAGTCACTTTTCCTTGGATTACGTGCCATGCCTTAATGCCCAGAAAAAGTCTCTTTATTTATCGGCCATTGTCCCCCTGCGTCCATTCGACGCATACTAAGAGCGTTGTTTACTTATTTAAATGCACGTTGAGGGGCTGATGGTGTCGAATGACGGGTAGCTTCTCCCTGGGTGACGCGGCACAGGCTGATGTCATAAAGTTGTGTGGCTTTTAGGGGTGATTTTTTTTTTTCCCTTTCCCCATAGCCGAATTGCTCGGACATGGGCTCCTGCAAAAAAAAAAATCCAAGACGTTGGCCAATTCAGTTCTGCTTCCAATATGAGACAAAGCATTCAAGATGTGAATTAGATGGCACCGCAAGACTACAGCTGGATAGACGGAACAAACTAGCAAGGGCATGTCTGCACCAAGCAGGCTCCAGTGGTATTGTGGGTAAACAATGGCAGCAGTGATAGAAGCTGCAGAGATTGAAATCAACAAGGAATCCAATTTAAACCAATGAATGGACGGGAAGTTTAGTCAGTCGGGATCTGCACAAAAGTACAGCCAACAAAATCAAAAAGTTGCCTTTATTGAGGCTTTTGTAGCTGGATTACCGGGTAGGAGGCGCTGAGTGAAAAATGACTGGAAATTATTTGCAGAACACTATAGAGGTGGGGGTGGGGGGTTCTATTTCTCATTGATGAGACCACTTTGGTTTATGGAAACTTAAAAAAAAGTTTTGATGTATCTCATTGGTGATACACAATGGTGTATGGAAACGTTTATTTTTTTTCTCTTGGGGCATGGCTCCATGGGAAAAAAGGATGCAAAATTAGATGTCCCTTGAGTATTTACTCATCTGCCAACTGCTGTTTGGGGAGTTCTAACCATTGTCTAGTACAGAGCAGGATGCTGTTGCTAGAGAGAAAGTTTTGATGTATCATGTTGCGTGTTACACAACGGTGTATGGACAATGTTTCTTCAGGAATGTTTTACTACATGGAAGAAAGGATGCAAAATAGGATGTCCCCCAGAGATACTCATTGCCATCTGCTGTTTGGGTGTGTTCCTACCATTGTCAGTACAGAGCGGTGCTGGTGGCTAGAGAGAATGTTTTTGATGTATCTCATTGGTGATACACAATGGTGTATTCTTCAGGCAATGCTCTATGGGAAAGAAGTATGCAAAATAGATCTCCACAAGAAGGAAGAAAACTATCTCATATTAGAAAAAAGGACACCTATATGATGACTGCCGTTTCGTAGTTCTTGTCCACTCTTTCAAGGACATAGGAAGGCAAATGTTGGATAATAATTTTGATCCCCTAACACAAAACCCTAAACCATCCTAGGTTTGATGTATCTCATTGATGATACACAGTGGTGTTTGAAAACTCATCAACAGGCAATGCTCCATGGGAAAAAAGGATGCAAATTAGTAGCTCTCCCACCCATGAGACAAATTTGTTGACTGTTATTTGGGGGTTTCCTCACCATTGTCAGTACAGAGCAGGATGCTGGTTGGCTAGAGAGAAAGTTTTGATGTACCTCGTTGGTGATACACAACGGTGTATGGAAATGTTTCTTCAGCAATGCTACATGGGAGAAAAGGATGCAAATTAGATGTCCCCCAAGAGATACTCATCTGCCAACTGCTGTTTGGGGGTTCCTCACCATTGTCAGTACAGAGCAGGATGCTGGTTGGCTAGAGAGAAAGTTTTGATGTATCTCATTGGTGATACACAATGGTGTATGGAAACTTTTCTTCAGGCAATGCTCCATGGGAAAAAGTATGCAAATTAGATCTCCACAAGAAGGAAGAAAATGATCTCATATTAGCCAAAGGATTCCTTTCTGTAGACTGCCGTTTCATAGTTCTTGTCACTCTTCAGTATAGGGAAGGCAACTGCTTGGATAATCATTCTGATCCCCAACACAACCCTCAACCACTCCCTACAGTTTGGACGTAACTACTGGTTGATTCATTATGTTGTAAGGACACTTTTCTTCAGGCAATGGTAAATGGGGAAAAAAGGATGCAAATTAAATCTCCCCCATGAGACACTCATCTGCTGACCGCTGTTTCTTTCTACTCATCAGTACAGAGCAGGATGCTAGTTAGCTAGAGAGATAACTCTGTCGTACTGTATCTCATTGGTGATAGACAGTGGTGTTTGAAAACTTATCACCAGGCAATGCTCCATGGGAAAAAAGAATGCAAATTAGTAGGTCTCCCCCCATGAGACAAATCTATTGACTGTTATTTGGGGGTTCTTGCTCCTCTTCAGTACAGAGCAGGATGCTGGGTGGCTAGTGAGAAAGTTTTGATGTATCTCATTGGTGATACACAATGGTGTACGGAAACTTTTCTTCAGGCAATGATCCATGGGAAAAAGTATGCAAATTAGATCTTCACAAGACGGAAGAAAATTATCTCATATTAGCCAAAGGATCTGTAGACTGCCGTTTCATAGTTCTTGTCACTCTTCAGTATAGGGAAGGCAACGGGTTGGCTAATAATTTCAATCCCTAACACAACCCTAAACCACTCCCTAGAGTTTTGATGTATATCATTGGTGATGCACAGTGGTGTTTGAAAACTTATCAAAAGGCAATGCTCCATGGGAAAAAATATGCAAATTAGATCTCCATGAGAAGGAAGAAAACTATATCACACTGTCCAAAAAGATACCTGCAGACTGCTGTTTTGTAGTTCTGGTCACAATATAGAGGAGGTTGGCTAATAATTTTGTTCCCCAACACAACCCTAAACCACTCCCCAGAGTTATTAATATTAACCCCTAGCCCACCAAGTATTTCATTTATAAATATATGTAACACTACAAGGATATTATAATGAACCTACAGATATATTGCAAGGGTTATTAGGGCTTGAGTCCACACTAAGGGCGACATATCCGTAAATTAGCGTTGCTGCGGCCGTTTTTAGTCACATTTAATCAGTGTAAGGTGCGCCTGAAAGTATGATCAAAAATTTAAACATCTGGCGTCTGGTCTACCTTGCATAGTAAACTCAATGCGCCTAAAAAGGCGCATTGTGCAATGGAGGTGCATAATGTATCAGCGCTAGTGTATGTAAAGTGCCTATCGAGGCGCATTGCATTACGGAGGCGTATAAAGTATCATTACTAGTGTATGTAAAGCGCCTATCGAGGCGCATTGCATTGCGGAGGCGTATAAAGTATCATTACTAGTGTATGTAATGCGCCTCAATAGGCACATTACAATGTGTCGTGCCCGGCGTATAATGCGCCTTGTTTTGGTATATTACAGTTCATTTATATTGAGAACATGGTGTCAAAAGTTTTTGGGCTCAAAATACACCAAAACTATGGCGCATTCGTATTGGGACATGTCGCCCTAAATGATCAGTTCTCTTTGCTCTTATGTAGTTTTATTCTACCTCTAAATAAGGTACAAGAACTGAGAAATAGGAGCCACATTATTCTCTATGTAGGCACAGATGACCCTGTATAAGGTCAAATCATTTACTACAGGTGCAGTACTAAGTGTCACGGCTGTCTCCGCGGCCCGCAGGTCGGGCTGTGGGTGCACCCGTGTCCCTTCTGTTTCCCCTGCTCCGGGGACGAGTGACGCCACGTCCGCATGTCGGGCCGGGGACGCACTCACTTCCCCGGGAACGAGAACTTACCCATCCACGCTCCTGCCTCTGCGTGTCTCTGCCAGCTGCTGCGCGCACTCCCACTTCCTAGGGCGCACGCGTGGCAGCTCTCTCAGGTTTAAAGGGCAGCGCGCCGGTAATTGGTTAATCGCTAGCCTCTGACCCTATATAACGGTACTTCCTCCGGCACTTCCTCGCCGGATCTATGTGTGCCCAGTACCGTAGAGAAAGCGTTCCTGTCTTGTCCGTGTTCCCAACCATCCGCTACATCTCCTGACCTCAAACCTTTGGCGCCTGCCCTGACCCGCTTGCCTGTCCCAGACTATGAGTTTCGTCTTACGATTTGGTACCTCACTGCACCTCGGCTGCCATCGCAAGCATGTCATTCCAGGGGTAGCGACCAGAGCCGTCTTAACAAAATTTTGGGCCCCTGGGCATGGCACTGCAGTGGGCCCTGCCCAAATACAGTACATCACACTTGGCCATGCCTCAAGCCCCCCCCAAGCACACCCATATGATCACGCCACTTATGTCTGGACACCAGCAGCCTGCAGCCTACAAGACTATGTGGCAGGGAGCCTTTGGCTCCCTTCTCCATCATGATTTTAACTCTTTGCACATTCTTAAAGCACACAGTCAATAAGCAAAGCCAACCAGGGTATCCTAGGTACGTTTCTTGTTTTACTGTGACATACATACACCACTTGGGCCCCTATACTTGTGGGGCCCCCGGGCAACTGCCTAGTGTGCCCAGTGGAAAAGATGGCCCTGGTAGGACTCCCGCCGCAGCAAGCCCATCCTGCCTTGCAGCAGCTCTGATTAATACCGGGACCTACTTAGACCCCGCTCCCTGGCGTGGCCGTCACCATCTCTTGCGGTGGTTCGGTGGATCCACTACTCCTGCCGTAACACTAAGCATTATTTGTATACTACTACCTTCATCCTCAGGGATGTAATTATTAATCTCTAGACTACCCAGGATATTATTAATGATCTAGACCAATCAGAATGCCCATTGGAAGGCCCAAAAATTTATAGATCATAAAGAAAAGGCACAGACAACTCGACCACCATCTATGGGCATTATTTAGACCTTGTTTCGGGTACAGGGTGCTACATCAATGAGTCATGAAGGACTCTATACTAGTGACCAAAATACAGAAAAATAGTGGCAGATCTTTTAGGCTCCCCCTGTATACAGCTCATTGAAGCTTTATGCAGTACAACAGTGGTGATTCACTTCTAAGCTTTAGAAAGTCAGCATTTTCCCTTGACCTCAGGTGGTCTGCAAACTTGAGTCCGTTTCCCAGTATTTTCTTCTTTATTGCTTGGCCCATTGTTCGACGTCCACGGGAGATATCTGTAAGTTGATTTTCCAGGTTAAGAATATACAGTAACCATTGGCTACTGCTGGACACAAAGGCAAAAAAATTGATGTCCTCTAGCAGCAGATGGAGCTGACGTGAGGTTACTAGCGGCAATGGAAGTGGAATGCGACATCGCAAACCAGACGTTTTCCCGAGAAAATGGGGAGAAGAAAATGACATCCAATAAATCAGATTGTCTCATCGCTGTCGGGATGTGCTGAGTGTCCAGGAAAATTCTAAATTTACTCTAAATCATGAGAAAAGGGATCAAATTATGTGAAACCCCCCACCTCCCAAAAACTGAAGCGTCCAACACAGAACTTCATGAATAAATAACAAGGGACTTGTTGAATCTGAATATTTAAAGGGGTTTTGCCACGATGTAATGTTGACGTGGAATCCTCTAAAATGGGTATTTAATCACTCTTCTAAATATATGTGATTATAAAAAGTGAAGACTCGGAGAGCTCTGACATTGCTCAGTCCCCTTAGTTTCCTGGAAAGTTTACATTAGACATGACCAGACACTGAAAGGAGTGATCTTGGCGCGCTATGCGTGTTTGCACTTTTA
The DNA here is from genome assembly GCA_025379985.1 of Phyllomedusa bahiana. Taxonomy (NCBI): domain Eukaryota; kingdom Metazoa; phylum Chordata; class Amphibia; order Anura; family Hylidae; genus Phyllomedusa; species Phyllomedusa bahiana. The sequence continues at coordinate 23,936 of JAODAL010013860.1, forward strand.
TCTGATGTCAGGGAACATGAAGGAGCTTGCAAGGGACTGTGGAGAACAGTGCAGTGTATGAGGTTGTCTCTGTATTGAGAATCCACTGGATGTAATGTATAATATTCAGTAAACATTGAAGGACGCTCCCTGTACCTTCCTCGCTCTCTGCAAACCCCCTGCCTCTCACCTGCAGCCATTCATGACTCAGCATGCTTTGTTTATATTTTCTCCTGAGCAGATAAGAGGTAAGGAACTCATTTCGTGGCAAAACCCCTTTAACGTTTCAGATCAAAGTGTTTTCTAAGTCAGTTTTCTCTATAGGATTGAGGTGGTGTATTTTACGACACATTAGGACTACTGGCCAAGCAACATAACAATTCACTTCATTTCAGGCGAATATAAAATATTTTGTATGGCTGCCATCCCAAAATATAAAGTGCTCAATGAGCCAGTAGAAAGATGAGCATGTGGAGGACTTCTCCAGAGCTGCCCCACCAGTCCGGAAATCTCTCCCTCACTCACTGTTGATAATTCTCTGCAAACTCAATTTTCACAGAAGCTTTCACACAGCCAGCCATATATGTCATTGCTTGGCAGGTGGTTATTTCTCCCTGATGAATATACAAATTCAGTCTAGTCGAATGGAATAAACTCCCAGATATAGGAATAGCAGAACCTTTAATATGCATATGTGAAAAGCTCGCCCCTTATCAGTAAATGGGCGTGCGGGCTGGACACGGAGCAGACAATCGTGTAAATGAATCCATATGACATGTGCCACTGGTGTGAATACTTCTGTGTGATACAGGATTAAGATGGATCCTGCATAGGAGAATAATTAGATCAGGGCGTGACAAGTACAAATATGTGAAATCCAACACATCTTATATGTACACAAGGAGTTGAGCACTCAAGATGATTTGCATCTCATTAACCCTTCATCAACTCATGAATATTTGTGCTTTAATTATAACGCATATATTTCTGTACAGTGAATGCATCCATTCACTTTAGTAAAACTCAACAATCTGGTCTAGTTAACCCTCCCACATTGTCAGAAAGGGAAGATCTCTCCTTAGGGAGAGCGCCTATATAGGCGTGTGGAGAGGCGAAATTGCCTTTTTGCACTCCACGGCAGCATCTGCATATCACAAGGCATTATGGGAAAGGGAGCTGGAGAAGCTCTAGCGCCCTCTGTTGGATGTAACAAATCCTCAATTTGCTTTTGACCCACCAGCCATAAAGTGGTAATATTGGTACACAAGGCTGTGTCCATATTCTGTACCCACTGGTTTGCACTGGGCAACGGGTTGTAAAATTACCATCACAATGGGAGGAAATAATGAAGAATCCCAGTATTGTGTGATCGGCATCCAACACAGGACAAGGAGCTGCCTGGACACTGATTCATTGTAATTTTAATATCACAAGGCATTATGGGAAAGGAGCTGAGAACCTCAAGCACCCTCTGTTGGATATAACAAATCCTCAATTTGCTTTTGACCCACTGGATCTTTGGAAAGCAAGAAGGGATATCTAGCCAAGCCAGCATCACCCATCTGTATACAACCGTTTTGGGATTTCAGGGCCGTTCCTAGGGGCGGGCGAGGCCGGCGGTCGCCCGGGGCGGCGCCGAGGCTCCGCTCACGCGGGGGGCGCGCGGAATCTCCGCCCGCCCCTAGCAAAGCCTGCAATACAGTAGTCCCTAGCAGCTGCTGGAACATGGAGGCTGGCGGGAGGATCGTTCCCGTCCTGACTCCTCCCCTGTATGTATCGGCGCTCACTTGAGCGCGATACCATACTCAGCGTCGCAGGGGGGCACACAGCTTTCAACCGCGCCCCATTGCGACGCTCGATTCTCCTTCGGCGCTCAGCTCAGCCGCCGCGGAGATCCCTGGGAGCTGCGTGATAGTGTAAGTGGCATGATAAAATCACACCGCTTACACCGCTCAGCAGCTCCCTGAGCTGGACGCGCGGACCCAGGTGAGTACTCTTGTTATTTTAGAATTATTACAGGGGCTCACTGGCTACATGGAGGCATCACTGGCTTACAATGGGGGCATGCAGTGGCTATAGGGGGCATCACTGGCTACAAGGGGCGGTATCACTGGCTTCAAGGGGTGCGATCTCTGGCTACAAGGGGGTCACACAGGCTTCAAGGGGGGGCATCACTGGCTACAAGGGGGGCATCATTGCTACAATGGGGGCACACTGGCTACAATGGGGGAAACACTGGCTACAATGGGGGCATCACTGGCTACAAGGGAGGCATCAACTGGCTACAAGGGAGGCATTCACTGGCGCTACAAGGGGGGCCATTCCTGGCTACAGGGGGGGCATCACTGGCTAAATGGGGGGCATCCTGGCTAAGAGGGGGCAATCTGGCTACAAGGGGGGCACACTGGCAACAAGGGGGGCATCCTGGCTACAAGGGGGGAATCCTGGCTACAGGGGGGCATCCTGGCTACAGGGGGGGCACTCTGGCTGACAAGGGGGCACACTTGGCTCCAAGGGGGGCACCACTGCTAAACATGGGGCACACTGGCCTACAAGGGGCCACCAATGGCTACAGGGGGCTCACTGGTACAATGGGGGCATCCACTGGCTACAATGGGGGCACATGGATACAATGGGGCATTCATGGCTACAAGGGAGGACATCACACTCGGTACAAGGGGGGAGGCATCACTGGTAAAATGCGGTGCACGACTGGCTACAAGGGGGGCTTCCATGGCTAGACTACAAGGGGCGGCATCATGGCTAAAGAGGGGGCATTCTGGATGCAATGGGGGCAAACTGGCTACATGGGGGGAGGGGCATCCTGGCTACAAGGGGGGCAATCACTGGCTACAAGGGGGGCTCGGCAATGGCTACAAGGGGGGCCTCTCTGGCTTCAATGGGCATACTAGCTACATTGGAGGCATCACTGGCTACAAGGGAGGCCGATCATGGCTACAATGGGGGCACACCCACACTGGCTACAAGGGGGGCTTCACTGGCGCTACACAGGGGGGGCACACTGGCTACAATGGAGGAAAACTGGCTACAATGGAGCATCACTGGCTAAAGGGGAGGCATTCACTGGCCTACAAAGGGGGATCACGGCTATAGGGGGATCACTGGCTCAAGGGGGGCATACACTGGCTACATGGGGGGCATCACTGGATTACATGGGGGGCACACTGGCTATCAGGGAGTGCAATCACTGGCTACTGGGGCATCACTGGCTACAGGAGGGCACACAGGCACAAGAGGGGCACCACTGGCTTCAATGGGGAGGGCATCACTGGATACAATGGGGGAACACTGGACTACAAAGGGGGAACACTGGCTAACAATTGGGAGGCATCACTGGTAAAAGGGGAGGCATCACATGGCTACATAATGGAGGCATCATGGCTACAAGTGGGGCATCCTGGCTCAGGGGTGGCATCACTGGCTACAATGGGGGCATCCCTGGCTACAGAGGGGGGCATCACTGGCTACATAGGGGGGGCACACTTGGCAACAAGGGGTGGCATCAAGGCTACAAGGGGGGAATCCTGGCTACAGGGGGGCATCCTGGCTACAGGGGGGGCACTCTGGCTGCAAGGGGGGCATCCTGGCTACAAGGGGGGCATCACTGGCTACAAGGGGGGCACAATGGCTACATTGGGCAACACTGGCTACAATGGGAGGCACACTGGCTACAGGGGCATCACTGGTACAAATTGGGGAGGTGGCTATAACTGGCTTACAATGGGGCACACTGGGCTACAATGGAGGCATCACTGGACTACAAGGGATGAGGCAATCACTGGCTTTACAAGGGGGGCATCCTGGCTAAAATGTGGGCACACTGGCTACAAGGGTGGCATCACTGGCTACAAGGGGGCATCCTGGCTACAATGGGGGCATCGGCTACAAGGGGAACTTCTGGCTGCCAATGGGGGAACCATGGCTACAAGGGGGGCATCTCGAGTAAAGGGGGGCATCACTGGCTACAAGGGGGGCATCTCGGCTACAATGGGGGATACATAGCTACCATTGGAGGCCATCAATGGCTAACAAGGGAGGCATACTGCTTACATGGGGCACACTGGATACAAAGGGGTGGAAACACTGGCTACAAGGGGGGCATCCACTGGTACAATGGGGCACCACTGGCTTTACTATCGGGGGGGCATCACTGTCTACATAGGGGGGCACACTGGCTACAAGGTGGGCATCACTGGCTACAATGGGGGCACACTGGCTACAAGGAGGGCATCCTGGCTACAAGGGGGGCACACTGGCTACAAGGGGGGCATCCTGGCTAAAAAGGGGGCATCATGGCTTCAAGGGGGCATCACCTGGATACAATGGGAGCATCAATGGCTACAATGGAGGCATCACTGGCTAAAATGGGAGGCCATCACTGACTACAAATGGGCGGCACATGGCTACAATGGAGGCATCATGGCTACAATGGAGCATCACTGCTACAATGGGGGCACACTGGCTACTATGGGGCACACTGGCTACAATGGGGGACCTCACTGGCTACAAGGGGGGCATCACTGGTACAATGAGGGCATCACTGGCTAAACAGGGGGGGCATCACTGGCTACACCAGGGGGGCAACACTGGGCTACAAGGAGAGCATCACTGGCTACAATGGGGGCACACTAGCTACAATGGAGGCATCACTGGCTACAAGGGAGGCATCACTGGCTACAATGGGGGCACACTGGCTACAATGGGGGCACACTGGCTACAAGGGGGGCATCACTGGCTACAAGGGGGGCATCACTGGCTACAATGGGGCATCATGGCTACCAATGGGGGCACATTGGTCTACATGGGGAGATAATGGCTACTAAAGGAGGGCACACTGGCTACAAGGGGGGCATCACTGGCTACAATGGGGGCACACTGGCTGGCTACAAGGAGGGCATCACTGGCTACAAGGGGGGCACATGGCTACAAGGGGGCACCTGGATACAATGGGGGAACCACTGGCTACAGGGGGGGACTATCATACTGGCCTACCAATGGGGGCATCCTGGCTACAGGGGGCATTCATTACTGGCTGCAATGGGGGCACAATGGGCTACACGGGGGGGCATCTCTGGCTACATGGGGGCACACTGGCTACAATGGGGGGCACACTGGACTACAAAAGAGCGGCATCCACTGGGTAAAGGGGGGCACACTCGGATACAAGGGGGCATCCTGGCTACAATGGGGCCACCTGGATACAGGGGGGGCATCACTGGCTACTAGGGGGCATCACTGGCACAAGGGGGGGCTATTCACTGGCTTAAGGGAGGGCATCAATGGCTACATGGGGGGGCCACCACTGGCTACAAGGTGTGGCATCACTGGGCTACAAGGCGGTCACACTGGGCTACAAGGGGGCATCCATGGCTACAAGGGGGGCATCACTGGCTACAGGGGGCATCACTGGCTACAATGGGGGGCATCACTGGCTACAATGGGGACATCACTGGCTACAATGAGGGCACACTGGCTACAATGGGGGCATCACTGGCTACAATGGGGGATACTGGTCAGGGGGGCAATTCTGGCTGCAATGGGGGCACAATGGCTACAAGGGGGGCATCCTGGGCTTACAATGAGGGCACACTGGCTACAATGGGGCACACTGGCTACAAAGAGGGCATCACTGGCTACAAGGGGGGCACCTGGCTACAAGGGGGGCATACTGGCTACAATGGGGGGCTCACTGGCTACTAATGAGGGCGATCCTGGCTAAAGGAGTGGGCAATCACTGGCTAAGGGGGCATTAATGACTACATTGGGTGGGGCACACTAGGCTACAAGGTGGGCATTCTCTGGCTAACAGGGGCCGGGAGATATCTGGATACAAGGGGGGCATCACTGGCTACATGGGGGGCATTACTGGCTACAGAGTGGCACTTACTGGATACGGGGGGCATCTATCTGGCTCGGGGGGGAGGATTTACTGGACTACAGGGGGTATTTGCTACAGGGGGTATCACTGGGACTACAGGGGGCATCACTGGCTACAGGCGGGCAACAACTGGATACAGGCGGCATCTATGGCTACAGGGGGCATCTACCTGCTACAGGAGGCATCAACTGGCTACAGGGGGCATCACTCGCTACAATGGGGGCACACTAGCTACAAGGGGGGCATCACTGGCTACAGGGGGGCATAACTGGCTACAGGGGGCAACTCTGGCTACAAGGGGGCATTCTACTGGTACAGGAAGGGCATCAAACTGGCTAAAGGGGGCATCCACTGGCTACAATTGGTGGGACACCACTAGGACTACAAGGGGGGCTTCACTGGCTACAGGGGGCATCACTGGCTACAGGGGGCATCTCTGGCTACAAGGGGGCATCACTGGATTCGGGGGGGAATCCACTGGCTTCAGAGGGCATTCGATGGCTACAGGGGGCATCACTGGCTACAGGGCATTCACTGGCTACAGGGGCATCTACTGATAACAGGGGGGCATCAACTGGCTACAGGAGGCATCAACTGGCTACAGTGGGGGAATCAACTGGCTACAGGGGGGCATCTACTGGCTACAGGGCTATACTGGCTATAGGGGGCTACTACATGGTACAGGGGCTATTACATGGCTACCATTAAGGTGCTATTGATGGGAGTTTGTATAGAGATAGGAATTGGCTTTCAGGAAGTTGATGATAACGTGAGGAGTCTAGATATTTGTTTTGTAAACTTTAACATGTGAAGAGTCGGGAGTAGTCGTCATGGCGTCTGAGACAGATGGAAAAAGAAGATAGATGAAAGAGAACAACTCTTCAGGAGACGTCTCCTGTGAGTCACTAGATATAAACCTTAATATTAATCATCTTATATGTCTGCAGAGCTGTCTACAGCAGGGTACCACCACTGTATGGTCACTGTATGCCGGTAATATGTGGTTCTTAGTGGTCTTGTGGTTTTCTGGTTGGTGTAGGCAGTGTTATTTGGTAACTGTATGACTATTTCTTATTAATTTTATATGTGCACATTGTGGTAAAGCTTTCTCGTATATTTTAGATTTGGTTGATGGGTGATGGCACTTGTGTTTTCATTGTGGCGCATTATGTACCATGGGGGGGGGGGGCGAAAAATTCTTCACCTCACCCTGAGTGAAATTTAGCCTAGGAACGGCCCTGTGGGGTTTTGCCCATCAGTGCAGATGCTGACTTGGCTGACTGGGAGGTAATGAATAGCTCAGAAAGGGAAGATCTCTCCTTAGGGAGAGCGCCTACATAGGAGTGTGGAGATTCAAAATTGCCTTTTGCATTCCACGAAGCATCTGACATATCACAAGGCCATTATGGGAAAGGAGCTGAGAAGCTCTAGCGCCCTCTGTCGGATGTAACAAATCCTTAATTTGCTTTTGACCCACCGGCCATATTGTGTCAACGTCACCTTCACCCTTAAAATAATTAAAGTGGTTGTCTGGAAAACTGAAAAAAAATCTCACATATCTTGCCTGAGTCTTCATTCATGGTCTTACAATATTTTCCATGTCATGCGTACTTATTCTTTGCTACATGTTGCCCACCTTCTCTGCAGCTGAGCAGCAGCATTTCCTATTTCAAAGCAATTTCCTATTGTCCTGTAAAACTACAAGCCCCAGGATCCTTTGCTGAGCTTTGACCATCTTGCTCTCTTCCAAACCTTCTCAGTACATGCCCACTGTTACCTCCCTCATGTTGAATGCCTTGGGAAGCAGGAGCAACCCTTTGGTCACTACATGGTTTCAGAGATGAAAGTGATATGTTAGGCAACATATGAACAGCCGGTTCTGGAAGTTGATATGTTGGAAGGAGAAAAAATGAACAAATGGTTCGATTGTGCTTTCTGGACGACAGACTTGGAACATCTCCAAAATGCTATAGGTCTTGGAGGTATGCAGGGATTAGCACCTACCAAAAGGGCTAAGGAGGTGGTGGAGTGTGTGAGAGGAGGGGAGGAGGCTTGCCTATCTGATCAAATTCCAGAGAGCAAATATACTGGAGCACAAGTTGGTGAAAACGTTCAGGTGGTTATGGTAGAACAGGGTCAGGCACACAGGGCACCGTAGCTATGCTGTACATGGGGCTGACCCCCTACCCTACAGTAGGTATATAAGCAATAGAAGCAAGAAGAAAAAAGGCTGACGAGGCAGTGTGTGGTGGGCAATGTTCTTCTGAAAAAACCTTGGATCCTGGCATCATGTAGATGTAACTATGACACGTACCATCATTGTACAAACCAAGTCCACCCCTTCATGGCAGTGGGATAACCTAATAGCAGTGGCCACTTCCAGCAGGATAATGCCCCCCCCCCGGCCACATTGCAGAAATTGTCCAGGTGGAGACTCAGCCTCTAAATTCTTCAAGTGTTAATCTGATCAAGCATCTGTGTGATGTGTAAGAAAACAACTCTAATCCATGGAGGTACACATCACCACTTACAGGACCTGTTCCTGATACCATGGGTCAATTATGTGGTCTTGTGCTGAGCTGGTTAGGCAGGTGGCTTTGATTCTATAGCTGATGGGTGTGTATAGAGTGGGGATCAGTCCTAAATGGCAGTCCTTGAAGGGGTTTTGACAAGAAGTGAGTTCCTCACCTACCAGGCTGATGTTCCCCTCTTGAAAAAAGGGGTGTTGTGTTTCTTGTTTAAAAAGTACCTCCTCTGTGATGTCATCGCTCCACCTCCCATGCACGTTCCTGATACTCAGTCTCTGTAGTTGAGTAAACATTGTTTTGCTAATCCACAGAGGGGAAACTGTATTGTGCACAAGCTATATGCATTTTTATTTCTCCCTCTCTCGTGCTAGGAGAGAAGATAAGCTCCTAGCAGCAGCCATCTTTCCATTCGGCTGCAGGCGGGGAGAGGGAGGGGGGTGAGCAGAGTGCATGGGCAGCGTCTGACATGTTTACTAAGATAATTACATTCAACCAGTGGATTTCTCTATACAAAAGGACAAAGGAATCTTTCTCCCCAGCCCCCTTCAAAGTCATTCATGTCCCTGCCATCAGATTAAGAAGTGCAAAACGCAAGTGCCAGATCAGCTCCTGTCAGCTTCTGGTCCTATCTAATGTAAACTTTCAAGGAATAAGGGCATGGGTAAGCAAGCTGTAGCTCTCACATGATTCACTTTTTTAATGACATATATTTTGAAAAGTGATTAAATACCCATTTTGGAGGATCCCACGTCAACATTAGATCATGGCAAAACCCCTTTAAAAAGAAGCAAAAGAGCAGTCTTCAAAAATAACCAGAAGGTCTGTATTGCAAAAACCAAAACAAAACATCCAAAAAGTCTATGGCTTACTTCAGCCAACATATAGGAAGACATCAAAATAGTCATAGACCATCACCATTTATATGCCATGGTGAGGCACAATCCTGCAGCCAATCTTGCCCTTTGGGGATGTGGTGTAGGCAGAATTCGGCTGTTGTGATAGTCTTTCAGGCTCTGGCGAGGCGCAGCTCTCCTTACATTACACCATACACAGTATACTCCAGTGTCTTGCTGGGAACCACCTACCTCTCCTGAGCCTCCTGGCTTATATAGGCCAGGTTTTACCTGGCCTATATACATGGGACTAGTTATCTCACCCAACTCTTAGGGGCCGTTCACACGGCTTATTCTGTGACTGATTCCAGCTGTACTGCGCGACGTATTTTCGCTGCAGTACGGTTGGAATCCGTCCCAGTCATTACGGTTAATCCACTGGTTCTCATAGAAGAAATATGGAAGCCTGTTATTCTCCCCGCTCGGCGGATACGCGGAGGGGGGGAGGAAGTGACATGCATATTATTTACAGCGTGGACGCGCCGTGAATATTGAGTGTCTATGGGGCCGGCGAGCTGCCGGCCCCCCGCCCGCTGCACGGCTGCCAGCGTAATTGCGGGGCGAAATCCGTCCCCGCAATTACGTCAGCAATAAGCCGTGTGAACATTGCCTTAGACTACTCCAGTAAAAAGCCAGCCCAGATTGGCTGCTTGACAGCAGCTATACTACATCACAAAGTATAAGTAACCTAAGATTTCTGACAAATGACTAAACGCTTTACTTCACCGAGGACAGGCACCATCGCTGACTAGTATCTGCCATCAACCACGACACCTTGTGCCTTTTCACAATATATATTGTGAGCTTTAGCGGCTCTGGGATCGTGACTCACGTGTTTTCAGGCAGAGGCAGAGACGGATTCCAGGTGTAAAAATACAGGGCCTCTGTATTTTTTAGCAAGCAAACATAAATTACAAGTGGCACAAGGCATGCACAAACATAAACAAACGCCTGCCCGTCTGGGCTCGACTAAACTATAGACCATACTTACTGACAGCCTGTAAGTTTTTCCCTGCTGGTTTTCAGCATGTCTTCCACTTCAAGACCTTAAAGGTAGCCAGGGGTTGTAACCACATTAGTTCAAGCTTACTGCTGACTTATATATCAGGTAAATCCCGGGTAGTGGAAACCATGGGGAGTGAGCACCCACCCTGCCTATGCTTACTCCCATGAAAGGGCCGGACCCAGATGGCTGGAAGCCATGCTAAATTTTATACACATTGTTAAAATATGTCGACAGTCTTGAAAACTGTCGACACCTATTGATTTGGCCTTTCCATTCCACCAAGGCTCCTTACCTTGGGGGCATGTGTTTGGACACTGAAAGGTGCATGCCAGGACCCTGGCCGGGATGTACACTCCATTGTACACCCTTCCTGCTGTTGCCACCTTACAATATATAGAAAGCTTCAGCATTTACTGATAAAAGCTAGTTACCCCCATCATCAGGTACTGGTAAATCAGAGACAATGGCTCCATTTCACATTATGTACTGACTAGGATATCATTGTTCTTTTTGACAAACTCTTCAGTCTGTAAATGAGGCATACAGTTCCCCCTGTAATGTACCCGGTTCATACACCTGAGTGAGTCTTGGTCTGGATACTGTAGAGAAAAACCTATGTTGAGGTCATTTGATACCAGGCTCCAGTTTTGCTGTGCACTTCCGATGGTCAGGTCAGGTGGATGTTAGTTCAGCTGAATTCTTGTTACTGAGCGACCACAGCACCCGAGGTTCCCACCCTTGGCAGACTCCTTTTATGCTTCTAGCTGAGCTGGTAAAATAATCTCTGTTATAACTCAATCACGGCTTTCATTCTCTGCAGACTTCACAATGTTGGCTTCATAGTGGCTGAGTCTTCCCTGGTATTCTGCGAGTGTATTATGCTCCCTACGAGTTCCAGTCCAAGGGTGTACCTGAATGCCAATTCTGGCCAGGTGGCAGCAGGTATGTGGAAGGCAGGTTTTTGGACATTAGTGTCAAGTTGCACAGCGAGGAGCAAGACCAAGCCAGATTTGAGGATAGTGGAAAAGGCTTGACAGCAGGGAAGAGAATAGCTCTGTTAAAGGGGTTTTGCCAGGAAGTGAGTTCCTTACCTCTTATCTGCTCAGGAGAGAATATAAACAAAGCATGAAGGGCTGTAGGGGTAAGAGGGAGGGGTGGGGGGTGAGCAGAGAGCGAGGAAGAAGGGAGCGTCTGCAATGTTTACTCAAATAATTACATTACAACCAGTGGATTCTCTATACAAAAGACACAGGCTCATTCACTGCTTTTTCTCCCCAGTCCCTTGCAAGCTCCTTCATGTTCCCTGTCATCAGATAAGAAGTGCAAACACGCAAGCGCGGCCAGATCAGCTCCTGTCAGTGTCCTGGTCGTGTCTAATGTAAACTTTCAGGAAACTAAGGGGGACTGAGCAATGCTGTAGCTCTCACAGGCTTCACTTTTTGTAATCACATATATTTAGAAAAGTTATTAAATACCCATTTTGGAGGATCCCACGTCAACATTATATCGTGGCAAAACCCCTTTAAGCACAGGACTGAGGAACCTAGAGTATCCTCCGTTCTTCACCATTCTTCAGGTTGAGGTTTCTAGAATAATCCCAAGTAGTTGGTCAAAAATCATATAGTATCTGGGCTATAGTAATAATTAGGACAGGTATTGGCTCTGGACAGGTCATCATCATGCCACTCACCGGGCAGATGACATGCCACCATGCCATGTGTAAGCCCATGGTACAAGAACAGGCACAATTTTCATGCACGGCAATCTTTTTCTTTACAAAAGGTTTTAGCTTTAGTGATGGAACGGTGGATGTGGGTGAAGAGGTCCATAAGGAGGGGGTTTGTTGTCCCGTTTTGTACACACAACCAGTCAATAAACTTTGATATTTGGTTCCGGGCACTTAGAGATTGTTAAAGGTTGTAATTAGAAATCAGTACTGTCGTGGTCCTACCACCTAATGGAGGATAGCCTACCTCAAGGGCAAAAACACTACCGGTTCTGAGGAAACAGCTCTTGACGCCGTTGACCCACTGAATTTCAGCATCCTTTTGACAAATACCTCCATTTGCATATGTCGCCTACAGTCTATTAGTGTAAAAAAAAGTCTGTTATTGTACAGAAATGTATAACTTTTGCAGAAAGACACTAAAGTCTAGCTTCCCTACATCAGGCTGACTATAGGGTCTGTCAATAGGACGAGTGCCAGGAAATGCTGAAAATCCCTGCCCCCATGATCATCACTATCTCCAGGACTGAGAACCTCCAAACACCGGCTAACAATAGCAGCTCCTCTTATAAGCTTCCAACTTTAGATCTCACCATCCTCTGCTGCGGCCTCTTACCCGTTCCGGTGGTGGCAGCCGATGGGACGTTACTTTACACTGGGATCAGACATTCAACATTTAAACCAACATTTGGTAGCAGTGAATAGGAAACGTGGAGACGACACAAGTGCCTTTGTTGTATGTGATCTGCTGCTTGTAACATGGTGGTAGCGGGAAACAGAAAACCTCCTTGTTCTTTAGGTTGCCCCTTTAACAAAAGTTGCGGAGGACAGCTTAGTGGGACACTTGTAGGGTATTAAGTCTCCATTCAAAGGGAGGAAACTGAAAGAAACCAGAGGATTTCATGTCACAGGGAGTCAATGACACTTTAACTTCTCTCCATCTGTTTTACAGACGCTTCAAAAAGTCACCATACACCAAACAAGTTGTGCCTTTATCTTAACTGCAGGGAGACTCTAACAAGGGTTTGAATGTGAGATGTGGGCGGTAGATGACTACACGAAAACTGAATGCAGGAATAATCCTGCAAACCCTATAACCAATTTCTATAGCTGTCGGCAAACATTTAATTGGCTGGCATCTTCCTTCTAATCACACCATACAGTTGGATGCTCTGCTCGGCTAGGTGTGCATGTGTTCTGAATGTAGGACTGAAGGAATAAGCCTCTGCCAGACTCATCTGTCCCCTTAAGACACCTCTGTCTCCTCCAGACTTACTTGGCCCTTCCAGAGCCCTATGTCCCCTCCAGACACCTGTCAAAGCGGAGTACAGTCTATATCTTCCTGCCTGAGGGTATATTAATACAGGCGAAATGAGTGCCACAATTATGGTAATTCATAGCATAACTATGAATTACGCGTCGTCTCCCCTGGCGTACAATACTATTGTATTGTACGCCAGGGGAGAGAAGTGACAGGTCACTTCTTCGCGGCAAGCGCCGCAGATATTAGAGGTGAATGTCCTTGGAAGTACGCGTTGATCAGTGCATACTTCCAAAACACACGGCGTACTGCGGCGTGTACAGTGCGGGCCCCAGTACACTGTGTGAACATTCCCTAAAGGAGCATTAGATTCCCACTATGTATATTAAGCTTTGTAAGGGTTACCTCCCAATAATACCATCTTTGATAAGACTTTGGGCCACATGTATGTTTAGGTCTAAAACTCACTTTTTTGCTAGATATCCCTTCTTGCTTTCCAAATATCCAGTCGGTCAAGAGCAAATTGAGGATTTGTCACATCCAACAGAGGGCGCTAGAGCTTCTCAGCTCCTTTCCCATAATGCCTTGTGATATGCAGATGCTTTGTAGAGTGCAAAAAGGCAATTTCATATCTCCACACACCTATATAGGTGCTCTCTCTAAGGAGAGATCTTCCTTTTTTGCCCATAGTTACCTATGGGCAAAAAAGTGAGTTTTAGACCTTAACAGTTTTCATACATGTGGCCCTTTGTGTAATTGAAAGAACCTTTCTCCAGAGAGGTGGAGGTGACTCTGGAGAGATGTCAGCTGTTCTTTCCTCACGGCTCCCTTGTTCCTCATGATGTTGATGACTTCTCGTTTTCTTACAAGTCCTTATCACGATGAGGTGGGCTGTGATGACCTTTATCATTAAAGTGAATGTGGTGTAAACAATGTCAAGTGTAACTTACTTCAGTCTTCCAGGTTCCTTATTAAGAAAAAAAAATTAGGTTTAGTATGTAGGGAAAATATTGTAATATTCTTCAAATAACTAGGTGGAAAATTAGTCTAAAGGTGGTTTTACACATTAGATGAATGTCAACCCAACCATTGGAGGGTATATTGGAGGGTTGGCTTTCCATGTACTGTGCATGGGGATCTTCTAAGATAGTTTGTTTTCATGGGAGATGAAAGGTATCTGGCAGATACCAGCGACTAAGATCTGCTGACAATCGGGTTAAATCAGAATAAAGCTCATACACTGTAGATAAGCGTTCATCTGACAACACTCCATCCTAACTCCCCAATGCTGAAATTTAACATGTCTGATCCTTAGGTGCCCATATACAATAGTCAAATGTTATCTGAACCCGGCAATACCTGGGGACTGGATAACCAGTTTATGGAGGTATCTCAGCTCTCCCTGATGGTGGGTGTCGGGAAAAAATAGATCAGACATGTTGGATCTAAACAAGATAGGTCTTTAGGTTTCCCAGGAAATGAGCCTATACCTGGCTGTGTGCATGTGTATGGGGGAGAAGGTTTGGAGGAAGCTTTGTGGACTAAACAAGCTACGTGAGGTGTATGGTCACCTATTCTTTAACCAGTTGTCTGTTATTGTCTGATATCCTCCATAAGTATTAGTTGGCAAAATCAGCAGGTTCAGCCAATGTTCATCTAGTGTTTGGCCAGCTTTACACTGATCCTGTTATTATATGGAGTTGCCAGATATTTTGGTGGACCAACGACCCATATAGGGGTTCCTAGACTCATGAGGCTTACAAATGTAGTATTTGGGTGGCATACCACTTATGTTATAAAGATGATAGGGGGTCCCCACTAGGTGGTCCTGTCGTCATAGACATACCACAGTTGTTGGATAAGCTCCTTGACAAGCCCACCTATGATTGTTGGACACCTATGATGCCAAACATCTTGGGGGAAATAATAGGCGGATATAATTCATTGTTCCAGATAGTGGACACTGGAAAACAATGGGCCTGTTCCTATTGACATGAGGTTGTTGGAAGGTCCTCTTGAGATCAGGATTGAGTAGAGATTGTTGCTTCCCTTATCAGGGTCTTTGGTGGTAAAAGAATCCATATGGAGATGTTCCTGGATAATATTAGGGTGTCATACCACTTATATTATAAAATTGAATGGCGTCCCCACTAGGTGGTCCTCTGGTCATAAACATAATACAGCTGTCGAGCAAACTTCTCTTACTTAATTTTCCATTGTTACTTCCATTGCTTAATTTTTTGGGTTGGACTGTCTCCCATTCATAATGTATATCACAGAGCTCTGCTTCATCACAACTGCACCTCTACACACATAGGGCCACATGTATGAATCTCTTTAGGTCTAAAACTCACTTTTTTGCCCATAGGTTACTATGGGCAAAAGAGTGAGTTTTAGACCTAAACAGTTTCATACATGTGGCCCATAATTTTTAGAAAGCTACTCCCGTCCTTATAGATTGTAATAGTTCTCCATATACCATTGACTAATCCCCGAGCTCCGGCCGTGAGTATAACACCAGTATTACAACAGGAAAGGCACAAAGAAACCTCCCCTCATACAGAAGATGATGGCGGCAGATACCACAGTCAGGTCCTGTGGTTTGGGTAAAGCTGGTGATTTGAAGAAAACCTTTATAGAAGAGGAAATGATGGGTTATAAGAATAAATGTCCATATATAGATAAATGTTCTAACCCTTGTGAGTTAAAATTACTGCTGAAACCTACTCTTAGTGTGTGGGTAAAAGAGAGAGAAAACAGACGGCTGTAGATTATGGTCGAGGAGTTCACAACTAACTAGACCAGAACAGAAATTAAAAAAGTGCCCACACTTTTAATTTAAGCCTTTGCACCAACCGGTCATGAAGGGAGGCATCTCGGACTGACCATACACATTGGATAGCTATCGATTGATTGAAAGCTATTCCTTCTTAGTATCCATTCACATGAGCATGTGTTCTGAATGGGGAGATAAAAGTAACCCATGATAGACACCTCTCTGTCATCTAGACTCATCTGGTGGTAGTTTACTTTCCTTGGGAATACACGAACTGGGGGTTCTGAAATCCAACTCCCCTATCCTACCCTTCCTCAACAGCTGTCATCTCAGGGAAACTGTAGGCACTATCCATCTCTCCTTACTCTACCACGCATGTCCTTGATAAAGGCCTTCTTGGCCGAAACGTCGGACTGTGGGAACCTCTAACCTGCTACTTGCATATAACGGAGAGCTGATGACACCTTTTTTTGCTTGTGTTTCAATAAAATTTCCCCTATTATCACTACTCGAGGAGTGCCGTGGATTATCTTTTTAAGGGAAACTACACATGAGATGTCCCTTTGGCTGTGCCAAAATTTGAAGGTTCTACTGATATTAATCTACTATGCATAGCCAGCTTTATGCTTCTTCACCCGCCCATCTTCATCACACCATGCAGGAGGTGAGGGGTTGATGACTCTGCCCAGTTTACCTTCCATAATACTAGTGTCTTCTTATCTGGTAGAGGGACTTTGAAGACCCCTCTGGCTCCAGGGCATAGGTGTGACTGCTATATCTGCACCACCTATAGCAGAGATGTACAATATATGGCTGGGGTGCACATGTGGCCTGCAGTGCATGGGTGTAACTATAGCCATAACGACTGCTATGGGGCCCAAAGGTTGAGAGGGCCCCACTCAGGTACAAGAACATTACTCCTTTTTTTTAGGGAACAAGTAACTGGTGGCACTATGTGGGATCCCTGAAATATAGTGGTACTATTTATACCTTTAACTATTGCTATTTATCCTGCTGTTTTAGTTTATTGTCATGAGGTAGTGGTGTCCTATCTTATTTCACAATGGGGCCCTATGAATTCTAGCTACACCCCTGCTGCAGTGCCATTCTGTGAGGACCTCTGGTTCATAGAGAAGTGGAGTAGAATGAGAACAGGGACAGGAAAATACTAACTGGGTATTAATCTCTGAGCCCACCCATGGGCAAAAATGGGGGTCTCCTTTCCCCAGAATCAAGATGTAGAGGTGGTCATCATTGTACTTTACAGGGTTGAGGAACACTTGGCTGTATCAACAACTTACAGAACCTACGATAGGCCTCTTCCTATTATGAGTGAATGGAAGAGAAAAAAACTCCCATTCTCCTCATGGGTGGGACATGTGGAATTGGCATCAGCACCTATTGGACATTATGGAATATATTTTTGATTTGTCATAAGTGTCTCTGACAGTGATATCCATTAAAGTTTTAGGGCGCGTTCACACGGCACAGGACAAATACCGCCCGGTATTTGTCCTGTTTTGCGCCCGTCCCCACGGCCGCGGGGGGGGGGACGGCTATTCTCTGCGATGAGCGGAGAACAGCCCTCCCCCCTCCCATTGAGCAGCACATCTTCCGTCCGGAAACCGGACGGAAGATTGTGCATGTTCAATGTTTTGCCGCCGGCGACAAAACCGCCGGGCGGAAAACCCGTGCAGTGGGGACTGCTGCATGGGTTTTCCATAGAGCACAATTGTGCTCATTTTCGGCCGGTTTTTCAGGCGGTCTGAAAAACCGCAAACCGGCTGAAAAACCGTCCGAAAACCCGTGCAGTGGGGACATGGCCTTATTGTAGCACTTGGAATTGGGTCAATCTGATGATGTGGCCCTTGGACCAGAAAAAGTTGTGCACCCCTGCCCTATGGCAACACCCCTGAGAAGAGCAGACAATTGTGTTAGTGAAAAATAGAAAAATTCTCAAACATTACCCAGGTTTGATTCTGTTCCCTCATATTACCCCTTTGGATTAAGATAAATTGGTGAAACAGAACTACAGTATCTGAGGAGGCTTCTGAAACTTCAGACATTTTTCCATGTATGGTCACTTTTTATCTCCAATATAGAAGAACTGATGAGAGCAAAATCCTTGTCAATATACTGATGAAAGTATATAGCACGGAAAGTCATATGCAGGCACCGGTACCAAGTGGGAACGATGGCCACTCTACTGTATATGAGACACTGGTGTGATAGGTGGTTGGTGGGGTTTCTGAAACGTGGCCTAGGAGCTCAAATTACCCCTCTCAAGAGCAATGTAACAAAGTAAGGACGGAGTGAGGAGGCAGGAGACCATTTTTAAAATCACTCAGCTGATTTGTCACTTAAAAAAACAGAGAGAAATAAATGGGCCGTTCCGCCGCCCGGGACAATGTTTACTTAGGTCTGTCTGGGACATACAACCTTGAAGGAAGTGGTCACATTTTTGGATGCAGCCGGGAAATTTGCCTTATTTGTCCTGACTCAAGAGTAATGACTGTTGCTTTTTTTCATGATTATTATACAGGTTCTGGCCTACAAAAATAACATAGACCTGGCTAGACTGCGAGCAACAAAAAAGGAGTCAAACGGCGGTCACTGCCAAGGACGATCAGGAGACAGCTGAATAACAGGAGCTGTACAGGTACATTCACACAACAGATGCCCATGACAATGAACCCTGATCAGGGGCACCATCAGGGCAGTATGAGCTGTACTGATCAGGGGCACCATCAGGGCAGTATCAGCAGTACTGATCAGGGGCACCATCAGGGCAGTATCAGCAGTACTGATCAGGGGCACCATCAGGGCAGTATCAGCAGTACTGATCAGGGGCACCATCAGGGCAGTATCAGCAGTACTGCTCAGGGGCACCATCAGGGCAGTATGAGCTGTACTGATCAGGGGCACCATCAGGGCAGTATCAGCAGTACTGATCAGGGGCACATCAGGGCTGTATCGGCAGTACTGATCAGGGGCACCATCAGGGCAGTATCGGCAGTACTGATCAGGCGGCATCCATTCAGGGCAGCGTATCGGCAGTACTGATCAGGGGCACCATCAGGGCGTATGAGCAGTTACTGATCAGGGGGCTCTATCAGGCAGTTATCGGCTAGTACTGATCAGGGGCACCATCAGGGCTGTATCAGCAGTACTAATCAGGGGCACCATCAGGGCTGTATTGGCCGTACTGATTAGGGGCACCATCAGGGCAGTATGAGCAGTAACTGAATCAGTGGTCACCATCTCAGGGGCCATATCAGCAGTTACTGATCAGGGGCACCATCAGGGCAGTATCGCAGTACTGATCAGGGGCACCATCAGGGCCGTATCGGCAGTCTGATCAGGTGGCACCATCAGGGCAGTATCGGGCAGTATGATCAGGGCACCATCAGGGCAGTATCAGCAGTACTGATCAGGGTCAACATCTGGGCTGTATCAGCAGTACTGATCAGGGGCACCATCAGGGCTGTATCTGCAGTACTGATCAGGGGCACCATCAGGGCAGTATGAGCAGTACTGATCAGTGGCACCATCAGGGCAGTATGAGCAGTACGGATCAGGGGCACCATCAGGCTGATCAGCACGTACTGATCAGAGGCACCATCAGGGCAGTATGAGCAGTACTGATAATGCGCACCATCAGGGCCATATAAGCAGTACTGATCAGGGGCACCATCAGGGCAGTATGAGCAGTACTGATCAGGGGCACCATCAGGGCCTTATCAGCAGTACTGATCAGGGGCACCATCAGGTCTGTATCAGCAGTACTAATCAGGGGCACCATCAGGGCATTATCAGCAGTACTCATCAGGGGCACCATCAGGGCAGTATGAGCAGTACTGATCAGGGGCACCATCAGGGCAGTATCAGCAGTACTGGTCAGGGGCACCAATCAGGGCAGTATGAGCGAGTATGATCAGGGGCACCATCCGGGCAGTATCAGCAGTACTGATCAGGGGCACCATCAGGGCAGTATGAGCAGTACTGATCAGGGGCACCATCAGGGCAGTATCAGCAGTACTGATAAGGGGCACCATCAGGGCAGTATCAGCAGTACTCATCAGGGGCACCATCAGGGCAGTATCAGCCATATGTACTGATTAGGGGCACCATCAGGGCTGTATCAGCAGTACTGATCAGGGGCACCATCAGGGCTGTATCGGCAGTACTGATCAGGGGCACCATCAGGGCAGTATCAGCAGTACTGATCTGGGGCACCATCAGGGCAGTAGGAGCAGAACTGATCAGGGGCACCATCAGGGCAGTATGAGCAGTACTGATCAGGGGCACCATCAGGGCAGTATCAGCAGTACTAACTAGGGGCACCATCAGGGCAGTATGAGCAGTACTGATTAGGGGCACCATCAGGGCAGTATCAGCAGTACTGATCAGGGGCACCATCAGGGCAGTATGAGCAGTACTGATCAGGGGCACCATCAGGGCAGTATGAGCAGTACTGATCAGGGGCACCATCAGGGCCGTATCAGCAGTACTCCAGTCAGGGGCCCTAATCAAATTTTAAAAAATGAGGGGCCCTCAAAATGGGGTAAAATAGGAACTGGTAAAGGGTGGTTGGGGCAGATGCTTTGGCTGTATAGGGCAGAGGTTCCCAACTCCAGTCCTCACGCCCCACCAACAGGTCATGTTTTCTGGCTTTCCTTAGCATTGCACAGGTGATATCATTATTGTCAGTGCATTCTGTGGGAGATCCTGAAAACATGACCTGTTGGTGGGTCTTGAGGACTGGAGTTGGGGAACACTGGTATAGGGCCCAGAAATGTCTTGACCCAACTGTGCGTATTTACTGTAGGAGTAAAAACACGACATGTGCACCCAGCAGAGGGCATGGGTGCGACGGCCACCTGTGCACCCCCTTTTAAGGCAAGTTACACCAGGATCTGTCTAGCCAGATGAACACTGCTTGATAAAGCTGGGGGAACCCCTTTACAGGTAATTTTTTTTACTGCTGGATTCAATTCTCTTTTGGTATCATATGAGATTGCAAAACATTAAAATCCCTTTAATCCAATGCTGGATGATCATATATTATGGGTTATCGGACCATCATGGAAATGTATATATTAAACTCATTCATACAAGCTTCAGAACAGCAGCCAAAAATATCAAGATAAAGGGCGACATATCCGAAAAGTGCCATATCCATGCCAGTTTAATGCGCATTAAATCAGAGTAAAGTGCGCCTGAAAGTCCGATACTTTCTAAAATCTGGCGTCAGGTATACCGTGCATAGAAAACTTAATGTGCCGAAAAAGACGCATCGCATAAAAAAAAGGCGCATTGCGCAACTTGCGGCGCTTAGCATATCATTGGTAGTATATGTAATGTGCCTATCAAGGTGCATTGCCCGACGGAGGGGCATAACATGTAAGGCGCCTCAATAGGCACATTGCGCGACGGGGGCGCACAGCGCACCATATTTAGGCGCATTACAAAGTGTCGTGCCCGGCGTATAATGCGCCTAGTTTTGGTGTACGACAGTTCATTTACAACAAGAATATGGCATCAAAAGTGGTTTGGCCGCAAAATAGACCAAAAAACTGCCATTGGTGTGTTGGGATGTGTCGCCCAAAATGATGTCCTGGTAAAGGCTACAACCTCGGGGGTCGGACCTGCTGCCCTGGAACCTGTCAGCAGGGGGCCGTTCTCTATATACTGTAGATCTCCAAGTGGTAAAAACCTAATGGACCTAAAATCATAAGTTTATTATCTCCTATCCAGAACGCAGTCACATGACCACGATGGGGTGGAATCGACAGACTTTCCCACGACCTGATCTCCATTGTAGGAGAAGGTCTTCTTCCGTCCTGACGTGACTGCTCTGGATCCAGACACAGCGTTTACCCTCCTGGGGTTAAGCAAGCATTGGATGACGATATATGTACATTTCCTCAACCCTTTCATGCAAATTCTGTGGATTTCATATTCTTTCAGATTGCTGCATTGTCACAAGAGATGAGCTGCCCTTCCAATATTTTCCTTGGCTCGGGTTTGCAGCCATTAGGCCGGTGTTGCAGAGTTTTCTCACTGCGTGACGCTGGGCCCCATCCCTTGTCGGATTAAGGAGCGGATTAGAGGAGAGGTACAAGCGATTTACACATCGCCAGGGTGAGACAACTGGAGGGTATCCAATGTGGGGCAGCCGTGAGACCTGAGCCGTGGTGTATTTCATACTTACCTTGCCCCTGGCCTCCAGACAATAGTTATACGCTCTGTACTAAAGTAATGCACCAAGAAACCTCCCTTACTCCCAGGTATCTGCAAGATGAATTAAACACATGAGCTATATGGATGGAATCGATTTGGTGGGATCAACTAGAATTATGGATGTAGAATCCCCGGGATCAGCACTATATGAGCTTTTCTATAAATCTTGAAACATACCAACTCTGAATGTAGCTGCACTGACGTTTTGCACTTTGATTTCTTTGACCTGATCTGAATTTTGCTGGCAACCATGGGAAAATTGTGCAACCAATCACTAGCCTTTTTTCAATGAATAATACCCTTCCTTTGTGCACAACAACTGAAAGGCTCACCTTCACGGACTTGCTTCTACTGTATTCCTGAGGATCTGCTGATGATTGCACACCGCCCCGGGCTTCCCACCGGCCAGGCGGAAATACAACTAAACGTAAGCAGAAATCCAGGTGTCACCGACGTACGTGTGAGTGCCGCCAGGAATTCCAGAGTCCAGTTGTGGTAAAAAGGATCAAATTCTTTATTAATTCCAATTAAAATTGCACTACGGCATCAAAGCACACCCACTGCGGTGTTCTACACAAACGCGTTTCGAGCACAAAGCTCTCGGTCACTGTGATAACAGACATATTGCCGCTGTGCTGTATAAAAGAAAAGTAAAACCAATCACCGTCGGTGACACCTGGATTTTCGTTTAAGTTGAGTTACCCTTCCTTTGTGCCTTGAATTCCCAGGACATACCTTGGGACATACCTGGGACAGTGGGACATTTCCACAATCCAGGATTGTCCCATTGGATCCAGGATGGTTGGGAGGTATGCATGAGGCCCCTATGCTCATGGGGCCCTAGGGCAACTGCCCAGAGTGCTTGAGTGATAGGACTGCCCTCGTGGGTGGTATAGAGGAATCTGGAACAATAGCAGAGGAGCAGCTTCCTACATTACTCTGGACAGAAGCAGAGATGCCAATCGCTGTATGAGTTTGCAGAATATTTGGTGTCATTCATTTTTCATTCATTTATCATGAATAAACCAAATCTGAGACTACACTTAACAAAAATATGCCCCCTCCAAAAAAACGGCATAGACTTCTGATGCCTAAAGCAAAATATAGCCCTGGGGGACTGTCCTACTTTGCAGGTACATCTCACACCTCGCACTACAAATCAGTCTATAATGGGAGAGAACAAATTTTATGGTCTACATTGTAAGATTGCACCTTTTCCCAAGGGCCATCTTAAAAGGGTTTTGCCATGAAGTGAGTTCCTTACCTCTGATCTGCTCAGGAGAGAATATAAACACAGCATGCTGAGTCATGAAAGGCTGCAGGGGTGAGAGGGAGGGGGCCGAGCAGAAAGCAAGAAAGGAGGGAGCGTCTGCAATATTTACTCAAATAATTACATTACAACCATTGGATTATCTATACAAAAGACACAGCCTCATACACTGCACTTTCTCCCCAGCCCGTTGCAAGTTCCTTCATGTTCTCTGTCATCAGATAAGAAGTGCAAACACGCAAGCGCGGCCAGATCAGCTCCTGTCAGTGTCCTGGTCGTGTCTAATGTAAACTTTCAGGAAACTAAGGGGGACTGAGCAATGCTGTAGCTCTCACTTTTTGTAATCACATATATTTAGAAAAGTGATTAAATATCCATTTTGGAGGATCCCACGTCAACATTACATCGTGGCAAAACCCCTTTGAACATCTTAGTACATCTTAAAGGGAGTCCCTTTAAATTATGTATAAAGTATAAGCAGTCTGTGAATCTCCTATAGGTGAGCGTTCTTGCTCAGAAAATGAGGGTCCATTTTCCCTCTTAGACTCTTCGAAAAGGATGAGATGAAATGGACACAATCTTTCTTGTACTTCATGGGAACAGATATTGTGTAGCTACATTGAAGAGAGCCACCACCACTTCTGCACCTCGTCTCCCCATCAAAGTGTAATCTCCATAGAGCAGCACTATGGCCTGTGCACCATGAGAATCTGTACAGATATCACAAATGTGGATAATGGAAAACATTGTTTGTCAGAGTTTACATTTTCACTGCATACATCAGTGTTTCAAGAGACTGTGACATGAAATTCATGGGGTCAACCACAAATCCACAGCAAAAATGGATCACCAAGGGGAGCAGGAAATGAGAACCCGGCTTATCCTGAGGTTCCCACAGACATTCCTGCTCCTCTGATGACTCCATAATGTTTCCTGATTATTTGTCACAGTTACTGATGGATCACTCCGGAAAGAAACAATAATTGCTAAAGCTTTATCATATTTATTCACAATTACAGTGGAAAGGGTAACTTACAGCCATCATATAGCCAAATGTGCTCTCTTGTTACACTGAGATGAAAACATAATATTATCATCAGAAGGCCAAAGGGGCCAGACAATTCTGTACACCCACCCAGAGTATAATATGTATACCACACTGCCCATATAATGGGGCCGTATAACCCTAAAATAATATAACCCAGCATGGCCTAAAGAACTGGGCATCAAAGTACCCAGAAAACAGTACTGTATACTCATCAAATAATGCTAGCCTAGACTGCCCAATTAATAGTTCCAAAATATTGTCTCTGTTATACTGCCCTACAGACCCCTAATATTAGTACCCTAGACTGCCAAAATAATAGTGCCAAATTATGCCTCAATTATACTGTTTTACAGACCCCTAATATTAGTACACTAGACTGCCCAAATAATAATACCAAATATTGCCTCACCCATACTGTCCTACAGACCTCTAATAAAGATACTCTAGCACTGCCCTAAATAATATGGCATCAAAGTCCCGAAATACTGTACTACAGACCCCAAATATTGGTACCCTAGACTGCCCAAATAATAGTGCCCAATATTGCATCAGCCATACTGTCCTACAGACCCCAAATATTGGTACCCTAGACTGCCAAATAGGATAGTCCCAAATTAGCAAATACTGTTTATCCGACCCTATTTGTCTCTGTTTCTAAGCCTCACCCAACGGCCTACAGGGACGGCTTTATTAGTGTTATCGGAGAAAGCTGCCCTTAATACATGCCAATTTGTCTCTGCAATACTGGATAATGACCCATTATTGGTACCCTAAGGACTGTGTAAAGTGCCCACTTTAAGCCTTTCAAACCAACTGTCCCAGAAAATATTGGTACCCGTGGGGACTGCCCTAATAGTGCAAAATATTACCTCACTTATACTGTCCTACAGACCCCTAATATTAGTACTCTAGAGTGCCCAAATAATAGTGCCAAATATTGCCTCAGTTATACTGTCCTACAGACCTCTAATATTAGTACACTGTCCAAATAATAGTGCCAAATATTACCTAAATTATATTGTCTTAGTGCCTATACTGCCTAGAACGTGGGGCTGTATAACCGTAACAGAACACAACACAACATGGCCTAAATAACTGTGCTAAAAGATGCTACTTTATACTACGAACTAATGGTGCCAGATATTGCATCAATTATACTGTTATATAATCCTCTACACTGCTCAAATAATAGCGTTTTACATTACTCAAATAGTAGTGCAAATAATTGCCCAAATAATAGCATCCTATAGTCCCCTAATAAAACTACCATATAGTACCCAACAAAATAGTGCCAAATTATACTGTTCTACAATCCTCTAATGTTAGTACATACACTGCCCTACTAATAGTGCCTTAAATTGCTCAATTTATAGTCCCATAATCCTTTAATAATACTGCCTTACACTACCCAACTAATAGTGCCAGATCTTGCCACAATTTTACTGTTCTACAATCACCTACTGTAACGGGGCTCGGCGCCGCAGCCCTTGCCCTTCTGCCACTGCCCAGGAAACCCCATACTCACCAGTCCCCGCTCCTTTGTCTAGCTCCGAAGGCTGCCACGCGCGTACCCGCTGCTTAGGGCGCGCGCACGCGACGGCTGGTCGGGATTTAAAGGGATAGCGCGCCGATAATTGGCCATCGCTGGACGCTGACCCTATTTAGTGTGCACGCCTCCTACACTCACTGCCAGTTCGTTGGTGTGTGTTGGAGTGCTTAGTCTGTATTCTGAAGTTCCGTCTTGCCTACCCGTGTACCAGTCCGCCTGCTTACGTTCCTGACCTTGCCTGTTTGCCGCCAGCCCTGACCTTCTGCCTGTCTCTGACCACGAACCTCTGCCGCCCGTCCTGACCCTCTGCCTGTCCCCGACTACGTCTCCGGATCTCGATTCTGTACCACGCATTACCCCGGCCGCCACCGCAAGCAAGTCACGTCAGGGGTAGCGACCTGGTAGCCTCACGCCGCAGCAAGTCCATCCCGCTTTGCGGTGGGCTCTGGTCAATACCGGGGGCTACTTAGATTCCGCTCCCTGGTGTGGCTTACGCTGTCGCTTGCGGTGGTCCAGAGGATCCACCCCCGCATTACACCTACGCTGACCAAATAATACCTACTCAATAAGAATTACTCTAATAACAGTGCCAATAATTTTCAAAATCAAAATGCCCTTTTTTCCTAAATTAATGCTACCCTACTGTCTACAACTCAGTCCACACAGCATATGTTAAAATGCCGTCCAAAATCAATGTATAAGACCGAGGGCAAATCCGGGTGGAATATCCAACATGTTTTAAAATCCACCCGGTTATAAAACCAATCGTAAAAATTCCGTGCTGCAGAATTTTTTGTTACTGCATCGTCGGGTTTACAGCAGATTCGAAATACTAAATAAAATAAAATCTGATGGTTTTACTGTGCTGTGTAGACAAGGCCTAAATATGTAATGCCTTACAGTACTCAGATCCATCCCATCCATCCTTCAAATAATACTAGCAATAATAATAATGCCAATAATAGCCCAAATAATAATTCCACGGGTCATATAATAATAGTGCCCCAGGCATCCTTATAATAGTACCTACCACATTTCCCCTATTATAGCCCTAGTGCCCTCATAATAGTGCCTACCACATTCCCCTTATTACCGTATATTCAAAGTTTCCTTATAACAGTGCCTACCACATTTCCCCTATTAAAGCACAGTGCTCTTATAATAGTGCCTACCACATTCCCCTATTATAGCCCCAGTGCCCTTATAATAGTGCCTAACTCATTTTCCCTATTATAGCCCCAGTGGTCTTATAATAGTGGCTACCACATTTCCCATATTAGAGTACAGTGCCCTTATAATAGTGCCTACCACATTTCCCTTATAATACACATTCCCCGATGCCAGTCCTTATAATAGTGCCTACCACATTTCCCTATATAGCCCCCCGTGCCTTATAATAGTGCCTACCACATTTTCCCTATAATAGCACAGTGCCCTGAAAAAAGTGCCTACCACATTTTCCCTATAATAGCACAGTGCCCTTATAATAGTGCCTACCACATTTTCCCTATAATATCACAGTGCCCTTATAATAGTGCCTACCACATTCCTCTATTATAGCACAGTGTCCTTATAATAGTGCCTACCACATTCCCCTAGTATAGCCCCAGTGCCCTTATAATAGTGCCTACCACATTCCCCTAATATAGCACAGTGCCCCTATAATAGTGCCTACCACATTCCTCTATTATAGCACAGTGTCCTTATAATAGTGCCTACCACATTCCACTATTATAGCACAGTGCCCTTATAATAGTGCCTACCACATTTCCCCTAGTATAGCCCCAGTGCCCTTATAATAGTGCCTACCACATTCCCCTAATATAGCACAGTACCCTTATAATAGTGCCTACCACATTCCCCTGATATAGCACAGTGCCCTTATAATAGTGCCTACCACATTCCCTTAATATAGCACAGTGTCCTTATAATAGTGCCTACCACATTCCTCTATTATAGCCCCAGTGTCCTGATAATAGTGCCTACCACATTCCTCTATTATAGCCCTAGTGCCTGTATGTTAGTGCACTTTAGAGGTATATAGCACATTCTGTGTATCCCTATGTAAGGTTTATTGCTCAGGTGAGCCGCTCGCTCACCTCGTGTCCCACTCCCAAGCTGTGAAATTTTCAGCCAGATAAAACAGTGCACTTGCCAGTCTGTCTAGACACGGAGCACAATAATAAAGTCGTAACGCAGCTGGCTCCGAACTATGGACTGTATTAAATAATAATGAGTACTATTACTATACGTTACACTCGGTGCAGGAATAAAGGGGAGCGAGGATCTGTGAAGACTTGGTGGGAAAACATCTCCATTTCCCTGCAGAGATTTGGTATTATTGAAAGGGAACCTGTCAGCAGGAAAATGATCCGACCTGAGGACCCCATGTAATAGCTCTGGAGATGCTGAGGGAAGGGATTTGAGTGTTAAAGGGGAGTAGAAGAAAATCCTTCAGCACCTACTTCTGTACACTCCGTGTGCCCTGACAGTTTCCACTTAAAGGGGGTGTCTCACTACATTGATTCCTCTTACCTCAGTCCTGTTTTCTTGGTTTCACTTTGAATTCAGGGGCGTGTTTACTAGCTTCCACTAGGGTGCAGTAGAAGCCAGGTCTGTAGCTATAGCAACCAGTGCTGGCAGCCTATCAGGAGAGATTGAACAGGTCTGTAGCCATAGCGACCTGAGAAGCTCATGGAGCCCATACAAGAGGGGATATCTAGGAATAGGTAGGACACTGTTATTGGACACATATTACAAAGTGACTTGTTTTTGAGAGATCTTTAACATAAAAAGCAGCAATCCTTGTAGTGAGACAACCCCTTTAAGGCTCTGTTCATGCATGTACTAGGACCCCTGGTCAGGGATTTCTTCACTTTTGATAGCACAAATAGAACAGTCTTGACAGCTGTCATAACCTTGACAGAACCCTTTTGTGAGTCAACTGGGTCCAACCATCCAAGTTTGGAGCTGATGTGCATTGGATCAAGCACAGTATCAAGGCTTCTATTATAAAGACTCTGACAGATACCCTGTAGTAGCAACCAGCTGGGTGATGGTACCTTGCTTCATTTCCCAGGATGATGGGTTGGGCTTTGTGAGCCTTGTGGTTGTGTTTGTTTGGAGAGGGTGGACCTCTGTGCACAGGGCTGGAGACCACAGGATCTCAGAGTATGACCATGTTGTCTATCGAAGGTGTGCTTATTTACATACAAAGTACTTTCTAAAAGGAACAAACAAACAGTGGGCCTCGTTTTGTTTGAGAGCCTCAGTATAAAGCTTAGCTGTGCCTTTCTCCCAAGACTCCCATATACAAGTGACAAAAACTTTCCCATCGCTGCTAAAAAACAGGGATAAAGGAGTAAACCATGGTACCTCTACAAGGAATTGTCTCATGAGAAGATGGAGGTGGTCTGACTGGGAAAGGTCTCAAGTAGTGTTTTGCTTCAGATTCAGGTCAAAATCAAGTTTAGTTCAGGTCAGCCAAAATCCAATTTTTGGTGAAAAACCACAAAACGTCATCCCTAATCCCAACTCCAACCCTACTCATACAGGACATCTGGGGAACCTTAGGGTTCAGTTTAAAGTTAGGGTAGAAGTTAGGATTACGGTTGGAATTGTTACCCTCTCCCTGGGGTTCCCAAAATGTGGTCCAGCTGTGGATCAAGGAGTAAACCATGGTACTTCTACAAGGAATTGTCTCATGAGAAGATGGAGGTGGTCTAACTAGGAAAGGTCTCAAGTAGTGTTTTGCTTCGGATTTGGGTCAGAATCAAGTTTAGTTCAGGTCAGCCAAAATCCAATTTTGGTGAAAATCCTCAAAAAGTCAACCCTAACCCCAACTCCAACCCTACTCATAGGGAACATCTGGGGAACCTTAGGGTTCAGTTTAAAGTTAGGGTTATGGTTGGAATTGTTACCCTCTCCCTGGTTCCAAAAGTGGTCCTCAGAAACATCCAAAGATTGATGAAATGAGGGAACACCCCAAAAAAAAAAATCCCCCCCACCAACCCACCCCCACCCAAAAAATGTTTTTGGGTCAACCACTGATGTGTATTGATGTTTCAATGCAGTTTGGAGGCATTCTTAGAGATCAGAAATCACATTCAGAATGTGTCCACCGTAGACTTTAATTGGATTTGGGTTCAGGACATCCTGAACCTGACTTTTTTCTTGGATTCAGCTGCTCCCAAACTGATCGGACAGCTACTTGTCTAAAGGTTACATACACATGACATAGATGAAATCAAAGTTTTGGCCGTCAACTGTCCTCATGGCTATGGTATATCTGGACTAATGGGCTACAGAGTCACAGTAAGCCCAATATGTACACTACCTTTGGCTTGACTGGCATAGTGCATGTTTACCCAAGTCAGCTTGTACCTTCCCCCAATGGGCATTGAGTCCTACCACAGTTTTGGCCCAATATGTAATCATATTCCTATGGTGGGGCAAGAAGTAAGTATGTCAGATATACCTTGATGTATCTTGGCAGTAAGGATAGGCAACTGGGTCAGAAATGTAAGCATGACTGATTTATTCTCCTGGGAAGCCAGGTGGCCACCACCACATGCCCATTAGATTAAACTACAGAACTGCACTAGTGCATTTACGGGTGGCCTGATCGTCCACCACCTATATCTGCCAACTGAATTGCCCAATGTATAAACCTCTTCAGTAGATACTTTATAAAGTACTAAAAGACAACCCCAGTACCAAACCCAACTCCATACACCTATCCATTACAGACAGTCCTAGCTTGTAGCACATAGACCCCCTAATCCCAAGGACATCTATCCAGATTAATGAAACTATGGCAGGGTAGCCATTCTTCAGCCACTCTGTTATCTCATGGGCCAATACTAACTCAACATCCCCGTATGTCTTACTATCAGAACATAGACTGGAGATTTTGGATGGCTAGCTAGAACAGTAAAGACCATTTTCTCTCCACCCTTAGTACCTTTTCTTGGTGCAAATTAGTCAACCGATGGCAGATATCTGTTGAAAAGCAAAGCTGCCATATTGGATTTGGTTGTTGGTCATTACCATCAATGGAGGCCCACACCAAAGTCACCGATCACAGAAAAAATGTATCGGTTGTTTTCTTCAAGTTGCCCTTTTAACTTATGGTGTTGCCATCCAAGAGCACAAGCTTCAAAGATCTAGCATGAACAACAAGTCACCCAGACCACAGCCATGCAAAATCCTTAGCATATGACCAGCCTATTGTGCTTACAATGGAGTACCAAACAGTGTCTGCGTAATGCTGTCATACTGTGCCTATAAAGTAGTACCATACAATGCCTGCATAATACTGGCATATTGTGCCTATAAAGGAGTACTTACAATGCCCACATAATACTGCTCTATTGTGCCTATAAAGGAGTATCATACAATGGCCACATAATACTGCCATATTATGAATATAAAGGAGTAATATACAATGCCCACATAATACTGCCATATTGTGCCTATAAAAGAATACCATACAATGCCCACATAATTCTGCCATATTGTGTCTATAAAGGAGTAACATACAATGCCCAAATAATACTGCCATATTGTACCTATAAAAGAATACCATACAATGGCCACATAATACTGCCATATTGTACCTATAAAAGAATACCATACAATGGCCACATAATTCTGCCATATTGTGTCTATAAAGGAGTAACATACAATGGCCACATAATACTGCCATATTGTGCATATAAAGAAGTAACATACAATGCCCACATAATATGGCCATATTGTGCCTATAAAGGAGTAATATACAATGCCCACGTAACACTGCCATATTGTGCCTATAAAGGAGTAATATACAATGCCCACGTAACACTGCCATATTGTGCCTATAAAGGAGTGACACACAATGCCCACATAATACGGCCAATGGGTGCCCACATGCTAGGGCCATATTGTTATCAGCTAATAATACATAACGCACAATTATTTAGGTGTACAACCAGCTACCGGGGAGGCAGTGTACAGTGAGGTGTATGTGATGGAAATGGAATCTGGGAGAACCATTAGTATTTACCTGTTTCGTCCACAATGAAATAACAGGTCCCTGATCTTGTCTATATTAAACGTTTTAGTGTATGTTCACATGACGTATTTTACTCCGTGTTTCATACACTTTTAGATACATGTTTGGATATGTCCGTCGGACCCTAAACGGACCCAAACATGTACCTAATAAATAGCAGTGTGATTTACATTGCCTTCAACTTGAAACACGCAGCGCTGTTCACACGAGTGTTCGCTGATGCATCTCACTGCGTCTTTCGGATCCGTCCGAAGAAATATCGTGTCAATTTTTGGTCCGAAAGAGGCAGCAGGAGCCCTATAATAAACTATAGGGTGCGATCCTGCTGCAGCCAAACCCGCAGCGGCATGTTTGATCAGTGTTGGATCCGTTTAGGATCCAATCGTCGTTGTGTTTTTGGATGCGATTTTTGGATCCAACACGGATCCAAAAATGCTGTGTGAACAACCCCTTATAGACTGTGTTTATGATAGAAGTCACAATAATATAACGGTCATCAGTGGCACCAGATGGACCTCATTGTCCAATAATAGGGCCCATTATGTCCTGATGAGATGTCCGTCATTTTAGACTTATTGCCCCATCAAAAATAATGAAACCACCAACCCATATGTGAACAGGTCCTTATAAATGGGGTGTTACAGGAATACACAGTCTATCAATTTGCTATATAGTATTTGATACGTACAAAGAATGGAGAGGTTTGTAATTTTTATTGTAGTTTCACTTCAACTGCGAGAGGGAAGATCTCTCCTTAAGGAGAGCACCGTACGAACGGCTTGTAGAGTTTGTTTTGCCTTTTCGCCCTCTACTTAGCATCTGCACATCACAAGGCATTATGGGAAAGGGGCTGAGACGCCCACAGCGCCCTCTGTTGGATGTAACAAATCCTCAATCTGCTTTTGACCCACCGAGTCTTGAGAAAGCAGAAAGGATTTTAGCCAAGCCAGTATCTCTCATCTGCAGACAACGCTGTTTCGGTTTTTTTTTTTTCCCTATTCAGTGCAGAGTAGAGAAGATACTGGCTGGATGTGTGGGAGGCATCGGGTAGCTCAGGAAGGGAGGATCTCTCCTTAAGGAGAGCACCGAACGAACGGCTTGTAAAGTTTGTTTTGCCTTTTCGCCCTCTACTTAGCATCTGCACATCGCCAGACAGTATCGCTCTGCTCTGCACTGAAGAAGGACAAAAATCCCGAAACAGCGTTGTCTGTAGATGAGAGATACTGGCTTGGCTAAAATCCTTTCTGCTCTCTCAAGACTCGGTGGGTCAAAAGCAAATTGAGGATTTGTTACATCCAACAGAGGGCGCTGTGGGCGTCTCGGCCCCTTTCCCATAATGCCTTGTGATGTTCAACTGTGAGAGACAAATTATTACCCAGACCACAGCCATTAAAAATCCTTAGTATATGACCAGCCTATTGTGCTTACAATGGAGTACCAAACAGTGTCTGCATAATACTGTCATACTGTGCCTATAAAGGAGTACCATACAATGCTCACATAATACTGCCATATTGTGCCTATAAAGGAGTAACATACAATACCCACATAATATGGCCATATAGTGTCTATGAAGGAATGTATACATGCCCATAATATGTCATTGTGCCTATAATGGAGTAACATACAATACCCGCATAGTATGGCCATATAGTGTCTATGAAGGAATATTATACAATGCCCACATAATACTGTCATATTGTGCCTATAATGGAGTAACATACAATACCCGCATAGTATGGCCATATAGTGTCTATGAAGGAATAATATACAATGCCCACATAATACTGCCATATTGTGCCTATAAAGGAGTAACATACAATACCCACATAATATGGCCATATAGTGTCTATGAAGGAATAATATACAATGCCACATAATACTGCATATTGTGACTATACAGGAGTAACATACAATACCCACATAATATGGCCATATAGTGTCTATGAAGGAATAATATACAATGCCCACATAATACTGCCATATTGTGCCTATAAAGGAGTAACATACAATACCCACATAATACGGCCATATAGTGTCTATGAAGGAATAATATACAATGCCACATAATACCGCCATATTGTGCCTATAAAGGAGTAACATACAATACCCAAAATAATAGGCCATATAGTGTCTATGAAGGAATAATATACAATGCCCACATAATACTGCCATATTGTGCCTAAAAAAAGGAGTAACATTACAATACCCACAAAAATACGGCCATATAGTGTCTATGAAGGAATAATATACAATGCCCACATAATACTGCCATATTGTGCCTTAGGAGTAATTTACAATGTCCACATAATACTGCCATATTGTGCCTATAAAGGAGTAATATACAATGCCCACATAACACTGATTATTAAAAAGAAATCCAGAAAATCCCATTGTCTGATTTTGAAATGATAATTAGCACTGTATAATGCTGCCCCGCGTCTCATGAGGTCGTAGCTGCAGAGCGGTGATTCAGTAGCTGGTAATACAGTGTGTATAATCGAGTAAATATGCTTAGTTGAGGAGGAGTCCAGCTTTGTGTATATTGGCTCCATGTGAAAATTACTTTAGAAAAAATTGTCTGCAAAAAGTAAACTGAAAAGTTGCAGCTGCATGCCAACCAGCTGCCCATGTCTGCCAGCGCGAAGGGAAAGTACCAGGCTAAAAAGGGTTTCCGTAAACATTGCAGTTAAATTAGAAGTGTTTCCCTTAAAAGTGGGTGTCCTGCTGCGTCAACCATAAGATGTGCAGAAATCTAGCAGCCAGTACTCAGCTTCCCTGCAGTGCCCCCACAGGCGAAATGAAGCATTACAGCTCCCACTGAAATCAGGGTACTGGCTATGTAATGCACACACACGCTGGGTCCTCCATAATGAGTCATGACACAATTTTCCATAGGTTGTGTCTAGTAGGCTCCAATAAACTGTTTGGCTGGGAGCTGCAATACCACATACAACCTAAAGGACAGGTGTGGCGTTGTTTTTGGAAGAAAGCAGTCATGTGTTGCTAATCTCTATAATGTAAAACCTGGTAATTTAGAAATGGCAGACCCATTTCATAGCTTTAACTCTATGCCCCCAGTATGGATAAGACAATACATGCTTCATCATGCTCTCTGTCTGATATAATAGATTGGGAATACCTAGGGACACCACAGTATGTGCTTTAAGAGTGTTAACCTAGGACAGGCTCTATTATTTATACGCATTCATAGGGAACATTTCATTTTAGGCATCACATGTCCATCCAGATTATGGGGTTATTGTGCTCTGGGTTCACGAGAGGTCACAAGGTCCAAATATGCATGATGTCTCAGCACCTAATATGTGTGTTACATCACTGTTCAAATAAACTTTCATGTGTTCACTGGAAAAAGGAAATAAAATATTTCCTCTAATCACACAGATTCTCGCCAAGATCTCTGCACTCAGTATAGTGAATGGAAAAGATATAAGATCAGTCCGTGCTGCAACAGTCAGACAGGAAGCAAAGAAGACAACCACCTCATGGACATCCGGGACTGCAGGGGTCACTATAGAGAGAACACGTGACTGCCACGATCTCAGCTGATCTAATAATAATATATATTAAATATTATTAAATCTCTATATCACTTGTCATTATTGTATCATTATCCTGCCCCCCCAAGTGTCGGCGTCATTATCCTGTCCCCCAAGTGTCGGCGTCATTATCCTGTCCCCCCAAGTGTCGGCGTCATTATCCTGTCCCCCCAAGTGTCAGTGTCATTATCCTGTCCCCCAAAGTGTCAGTGTCATTATCCTGCCCCCCAAGTGTCAGCATCATTATCCTACCCCAAGTGTCAGCGTCTTTATCCTGCCCCCCAAGTGTCAGCGCCATTATCCTTTCCCCCCAAGTGTCATCATCATTATAGTGTCCCC
The DNA here is from genome assembly GCA_025379985.1 of Phyllomedusa bahiana. NCBI lineage: Eukaryota > Metazoa > Chordata > Amphibia > Anura > Hylidae > Phyllomedusa > Phyllomedusa bahiana. Next base: position 60,068 of record JAODAL010013860.1, read on the forward strand.
CAAACTGTCAGCGTCATATCCGTCCCCAAGTGTCAGCATCATATCCTTCCCCCCAAGTGTCACGCCATTATCCTGTCCCCCCAAGTGTCAGTGCCATTATACTGCCCCCAAGTGTCACCGTCACTATCCTGTCCCCCAAGTGTCAGCGTCATTATCCTGTCCCCCCCAAGTGTCATCGTCATTCTCCTGTCCCCAAGTGTCAGCGTCATTATCCTGTCCCCCAAGAGTCAGCGTCATTATCCTGTCCCCCCAAGTGTCAGTGTCATTATCCTGTCCCCCAAGTGTCAGCGTCATTACCCTGTCCCCCCAAGTAGCGTCATTATCCTGCCCCCCAAGTGTCAGCGTCATTATCCGCCCCCCAAGGGTCAGCGTCATTCTCCTGTCCCCCAAGTGTCAGCGTCCTTAAATCCTGTCCCCCCAATGTCACGTCATTATCCTGCCCCCAAGTGTCAGCATCATTATCCTGTCCCCCAAATGTCAGTGTCATTATCCTGTCCCCCCAAGCGTCAGTGTCATTATCCTGTCCCCCCAGTGGCAGCGTCTTTAATCCTGTCCCCCAAGTTGTCACATCATTATCCGGTCCCCCAACTGTCAGTGTCATTATCCTGTCCCCCCAAGCGTCAGTGTCATTATCCCGGCCCCCCAAGTGTCAGCGTCATTATCCTTCCCCCAAGTGTCAGCGTCACTATCCTGTCCCCCAAGTGTCAGCGTCATTATCCTGTCCCCCAAGTGTCAGCGTCATTATCCCATTTCCCAAATATCAAAGTATCTGCACTCCCTCTCCGGGCCCTGGTCTCTAGTTTACATGTCAGTGGTCCAGGATCATGAAGTCATTATCTGGACATCTGTGTAGTGTGGAGTAAATCCTGATGGTTTGTGCTGTCAGGTTTTATTACTTTGTTGCATTGAGGTCTCTTATCAGATGTTGTGGAATGTCTTGTATACTCCATTCATCATGGAGTATATCTATCTATCTATCTATCCAGGGCAGTTCCTAGGCTAAATTTCACTCAAGGCGAGGTGAAAAAATGCCCCCCCCCCCCCATAACAAAAAGCTTTAACCACAATGTGCTACATAAAAAAACTACCAAATAATAGTCTTTACAGTTACCAAATAACACTGCGCACGAAACCAGAATACCAAGACCACAAATACCACATAACACCAGAACACAGTGAACGAATAATTCCACCACATTACCATCCCACATATCACCACCAAAATATTTGACTAAATAATACAAACGACCATTACTGAGTATAAACCGTTATACACAACCAATATTCCCGCATACAGTGACCATACAGTGGTGATACCCCTGTACACGGGCTCGCAGATATTAAGCGATTACAGTAAAGTTATATTTAGTGACTCACAGGTGACGTCTCTGAAGAGTTGTTCTCTTTCTCTTCTGCTTCTTTTCCATCTGTCCCAGGCACCATGACGACTACTCCCGACTCTTCACTGTAAAGTTTACAAAACAAATATCTTAGACTCCTCACTTTATCAGCACTTCCCAACCAATTCCTATCTCTATACAAACTCCCCATCTATAGCACCTTATATGGTAGCCATGTAATATGCCCCCGTACCCCCGTATTTAACCCCTGTAGCCAATGATACCCCCGTAGCCAGTGATGCCCCGTACCCGGTGATGCCCCTGTGGCAGTGATGCCCCCTTTTAGCCAGTGATGCCCCCTGTACCCGTAGATGCCCACCTGTAGCCAGTGATGCCCCCCTTAGCCAGTGATGCCCCCCTTTTTAAGCCAGTGATGCCCCCTGTCTCCTGGGTGCCCCCATTGTAGCCAGTGATCCCCCCCTTGTAGCCAGTTATGCCCCCCTTGTAGTCAGTAATGCCCCCATTGTAGCCATTGATGCCCCCCTTGTAGCCAGTGATGCCCCCCTTGTAGCCAGTGATGCCCCCTTTGTAGCCAGTGATGTCCCCTGTAGCCAGTGATGCCCCCTGTAGCCAGTGATGCCCTGCTTGTAGCCAGTGATGCACCCCTTGTAGCCAGTGATGCCCCCTGTAGCCAGTGATGCCCCCTGTAGCCAGTAGATGCCCCCATTGTAGCCAGTGATGCCCCCCATTGTAGCCAGTGATTCCCCCTGTAGCCAGTGATGTCCCCATTGTAGCCAGTGATGCCCCCTGTAGCCAGTGATGCCCCCATTGTAGCCAGTGATTTCCCCCTTGTAGCCATGGATGCCCCCTTGTAGCCATTTTAATGCCGCCATTTTTAGCCAGTTACCGCCCTGTAGCCAGTAGATGCCCCCCTGTACCAGTGATGCCCCATTTTAGCCAGTGATGCCCCCCATTGTAAACCAGTGATGCCCCCCCTACCATGATGCCCCCTGTAGCCATTGATGCCCCCCATTTAGCCAGTGTATGCCCCCCTGTAGCCAGTGAAGCCCCCCATTGTAGCCAGTGATGCCCCCATTGTAGCCAGTGAGCCCCCCTGTAAGCCAGTGTGCCCCCATTGTAGCCAGTGATGCCCCCCTTGTAGCCAGTGAGTCCCCTGTAGCCAGTGATGCCCCCCGTAGCCAGTAGGGTGCCCCCCTTTTAGCCCGTGATTTCCCCCCATTGTAGCCATTATTCCCCCTGTAGCCATGATGCCCCCATTGTAGCCAGTGATGCCCCCCCTTGTAGGCAGTGATTCCCCCTGTACCAGTGATGCCCCCATTGTAAACCAGTGATGCCCCCCTTGTAGCCAGTGTTGCCCCCCTGGGAGCCAGTGATGCCCCCATGTAGCCATTATGCCCCCTGTAGCTATTAGATGCCCCCCATGTAGCCAGTGTTGCCCCCTGTAGCAGTAAAAGCCCCCATTGTAGCCAGTGATGCCCCAAATTTTAGCCGGGTGCCCTGTAGCCAGTAGATGCCCCCCTTGTAGCCAGTGATGCCCCCCTTGTAGCCAGTGGGTGCCCCCATTGTAGCCAGTGATGCCCCCTGTAGCTAATTATGAAATAACAAAAAATTACTTTACCAGACCCTCGTCCCGCGCGTCCAGCTCCGGGAGCTGCAGAGCGGTGTAAGTGGCCTGACGTCATCACGCTGCTTACGCTGCACGCAGCACCCAGGGATCTCCTCGGCGGCAGAGCTGCCAGCCGAGGAGATCGAGCGTCACAGGGGGCGTGGTGAGAGCCGTGCGCCCCCTGCGACGCTGATACAGGGGAGGAGTCAGGACGGGAACGATCCGCCCCGCCTCCTCCCTGCACCTGCAGCTGCTGGCTCTGCGCGACTGTTATAAGACAGTCGCGCAGAGTCAGGGGCGCTCCTCCGGGCGGGCGAGGCAGGCGGCACCCCCCTCGGGTGAACGGAGCCTCGGCACCCTGGGCGATCGCACGCCCCGCCCGCCCCTAGGAACGGCCCTGTATCTATCTATCTATCTCCTATCTATCTCATATCTATCTATCTATCTATCTATCTATCTATCTATCTATCTCATTCTATCTCATATCTATCTATCTCCTATCTATCTATCTATCTATCTATCTAATATCTATCTATCTATCTATCTCCTATCTATCTCATATCTATATATCTATCTATCTCATATCTATCTATATCCATACTACTATTATTAGTATAATATATAATATATCTATATCTATATATATCTATATATATAATAATGATAAGATAGATAGAATAGATAGATAGATAGGAATAGATAGATATGAGATAGATAGATATGAGATAGATAGATAGATAATAGATAGATAGATATGAGATAGATAGATAGATAGATAGGAGATAGATAGATAGATAGATAGATAGCGATACAAATAAAAATTGCGGGACTTGCGGCACTCTCGGAGGATAAATCAATATGTATAACAAGTTTTCCTTTTCAGGGTATTTATTGTTTAAAAGAGAGGATTACACTCATAAAAAAACTAAAAACACAACACTTAACGCGTTTCACATGGTATACCCATGCTTCATCAGAAGTAAAATTGGGAAGGGCATTTTTTCGGTTTTTTTTTAAAAAGATTTTTTTACATAAACATCAAAGGTAAAGTTTTAAAGGATTGGGTTTAAAAACTTTACCATTTTTATTAATTAATTAAATGAATTTTCATTATAAAAACCCCAAATACCATTCCAAATTAACCTCTATGAAGCATGGGGATACCATGTGAAACGCTTAATTTTGTGTTTTTTAGTTTTTTTTTGATTTAATCCTCTCTTTTTAAAAAATAAATACCCTGAAAAGAAACTTGTTATACATATTATTTATCCTCCGAGATGCCGCAATCCCGCAATTTTATTTGTATAGTTAATGGCATTTTGGCGGTTTTTATAATAGATTCATTTACATAATCATCAAAGTAATATTAAAATGGTAAATACTTACCATTTGATTAATTAGTAAATAATTCATTATAAAAACCCAAAATGACCATTCAACTTATACTCTGATGACTATCTCATATCTATCTATCTATCTATCTATCTCCTATCTATCCGTCATATATATAATATATATATATATATATATATATATATATATATATATAATAATAATAATATAGATAGATAGATAGATAGATAGATAGATAGATAGATAGATAGATAGATAGATCAAGTATCCGTAACCCTAGGACCCTGCAATCAAAGCACAGAATACCAGGCTGGGCACCGGTTATGGACCATATATATATTATTATTATTATTAACATTTATTTTAAAGCACCATTGATTCCATGGCGCTGTACATTTGAGGGGGGTCACATACATAATACGTCAAATGAGTACAATCATAACAATGAATGACGTATAACTGGTACAGAGGGAGACAGGGCCCCGCGAAGGCTTACAATCTACAAGGAGGAGGGAAGAGACAGTAGTTTCTAACGTGTGCTTTACTGGCATGATCTAACACCCTTAGTCTGCAGAGCATGCTGGGAGTTGTAGTCTTGAAGTGAAGACACATATAGATCCTTACATGTGCTAGAAGTGTAAGTTCATGGTGTTAGATGCTGTGTCCAGGGGTCTGGAGCTTCTATACTCTGCTGGTTTAATCGTGACTTTCAAGTTGTCCACTTTGGACAAGCCCTTTTTTGTTAGAAAGATCTCCTGATATCCGAGACCTTCACTTGAGGGACAACTTTTTCTTGAAACCACTCTGCAAGGACACGTAACTGAACACCTCCTTCCACATAATATACTTGAAGCTCCTAATGTCTACTGCATCATTTTCACCGCTGCTATGCCTTCCCTTTGCTCATGCCACATATGTGGGCACTGTGCCAACGTCAGACCCATCCATCAAAGAAGGGAAAAAAAACACAGTACTAAAAACATGCAATATCTGCAAATTCCACAGGAATAAAAGAGGTTTCCTTTGTGTTACTGATCATTGAACATGACCCTCCTATGGGATTTGGGTCTGCATGCAATTCCTGGATTCAGGGCTATGTCCATACATGAGGTCAGACCAGGACAGGACGCGCCCTCTACGACTCTCAGATAATCGCTTTCCACGGTCTCTTTGTGCTATAGATAACGATCCTGTGATGCTAACGTCGTATGCTAATGCTAATCATTTCACTTAAATTTGGCAAAGTGAACAACATTTAACCTTAGAGTCATTGCGATCAGCTCATGTTTCCTTACAGAGCAATTTTGCATGGCTGTAAACAAAGTCCACATGACGATTTGTGATATTACCACAGCTATCCGTAACTTCCAACTTCATGTCTTCCATACAACATTGGTAGGGGTCCCAATCTTGCAGCCTCATTGATCAGCACTTTGAAAGAAGGGGGCTACGACACAGCAACAACCACCAGGTTCCCATTGGAGCGCTCAAGCCCCTTTACTGGTCTCTAGATTCAACTCTGTACACCTACCCTGTAGGCCTGAAAATAAGACCTACCCTGAAAATAAGACCTACCCTGAAAATAAGACCTACCCTGAAAATAAGACCTACCCTGAAAATAAGACCTACCCTGAAAATGAGCCTTAGCATGATTTTTCAGGATTTTTGGAGTATGCTTAAAACATAAGCGCTACTTAAAAATAAGCCCTAGTTACAGTTCATAAATAAGTGTCCGATAAATGTATCTATATATGTAAAAAAGGTTAATTAGAATAAAGCAGAACAGATACAGTACACCCTTCATCAAGAAAAGCAGGCAGCCCCCAAGAGAAATCAGACACTCCCCAAAGAATCGCACTTAAAGGGGTCTTGCCAAGAAGTGAGTTCCTCACCTAACAGGCTGATACTCTTCTCTTTAGGATTGAAAAAGGGGCGTTGTGTTTCTGTGTTTAAAAAAACAACTACCTCCTCTGTGATGTCATCGCTCCACCTCCCATGCACGCTCCTGATATTCAGTCTCTGTACTTGAGCAAACATGTTACATGGCTAATCCACAGGGGATAACTGTATTGTGCACAAGTTTCTCTCTCTTATCTGCTCAGGAGAGAAGATAAGCTCTGAGCAGGCAGTGTCTTTCATTTGTTCATGAACTTCTGCAGGGGGGGTGGAGGGCTGAGCAGGGAGCATCTGCATGTTTACTCAGACAATTACATTACAACCAGTGGATTCTCTATACAAAAGACACAGGATCTTTTCTCCCCAGTCCCTTCAAAGCTCATTCATGTTCCCTGCCATCAGATAAGAAGTGCAAACAACACAATCAGCTCCTGGTCCTGTCTAATGTGAATTGTCAGGACACTAAGGGCATCTTAGTCAGGCTGTAGCTCTCAGAGGCTTCACTTTTTTTGATGACATATATTTAGAAAAGTGATTAAATACCCATTTCAGAGGATCCCACGTCAACATTAGATCGTGGCAAAACCCCTTTAAAAGACCCCACAACAATACGGGTTGGGTACTGCTGGGATCTCACGCACAGATTGGGTTGTCCCACTGACATCACTCTACTCCTGAACCTGAGTATTGTGGCTTCTTCCAGTAATTAGGGGATGCCATATGCTATATTTGGCTGCAGCTGGAACGGCAAGGGATCTGATAGTGACGCGCCTTTGACAGGAGTGAAGCAGATCTATGTGCGAGAGCCCATCCACTATTGACACTTGCCAACTCTAATTGTTTGAGGTATAAGGGGGTCTGGGGAGTGTGATAGAGATAGAAAATATTGGTACGTACACCACTAGGTTTTGTCCTTGGTGGAAAGGTCAAGCTAGAGGAAACCCTTCATAAATTTAGGGTAAAAACCCATGGCACATACTGTATAAAGATTATGCAAGAAATTTACGGTGCTTTATTTGTGAACATGGAACAACATGTTTAAGTTCTTCTCCAAAAACACAAGGAGAAAATGGGGGGGTGGAAAAAAGCAGTATGGAGGAGGCTCCAAACTATTACTCAGTCCCATTCAGCTGGACAGAAAACAGGGCCGTCTTTTCCATTGGGCACACTAGGCAGTTGCCCGGGGGCCCCACAAGTATAGGGGCCCTAGTTAGCGTATGCTTGTTCCAGGAATACAAGAAACATACTCATAATCCCATGGTTGGCTTTGCTTATTTTACTGTTTACGTGTTTTTAGGATGTGCAAACAAATAAAAACCATGGTGGAGAAGGGAGCCAAAGGCTCCCTGCCCTGCCAATCAGTCTTGTAGGCTGCAGGCTGTTGGACATAATTGGCGTGATAATATGGGTGTGCTTGGGGATGGCTAGAGGCATGACCTAGTGTGATGTCATGTATTTGGACAGGGCCCTCTGCAAAAGCTCTGCCCAGGGGCCCATAATGCTGTTAAGGCGGTTCTGCCCGAAACGTCTCAACACCCCAGGCAAAAACTCCCAGTCTCATATGTAATAAGGACAAATTGGAGCAAGAAACCAGGCTTGATCAAAACAAATCACAGAAGAGCCCTCACATCTGGTCAACACCAACTCGGACTCTCGTCATAGGATGGACGGATTACAACCAACAGCCATTCAATATAGAGTAACCTCGTGATCTCCTCACTACTCTCCTCCAACAGGAACTGCATTCTGGATGATCCACACTCTTCTGGCCTTAGCCTTACATCCATATCCTTTAGTGCAAATCGCCAGCTGAATCGGACACTATAAAAAAAAATTGTTGTTATGTGTTCATGAATAAAGCACCAGAAATGTCTTGCATGGTGAGTTTGATAGACATCCACTATTATTCTCAGTACAATATACACTCACCGGCCACTTTATTAGGACACCATTATAACGGGTTGGGACCCCCTTTTTCCTTTTCAGAACTGCCTCAATTTTGGGGGCATAGATTCAACAAGGTGGGAACATGCTCAAGGGGTACCAAGGGGCCCCCCAAGAGTCCAAGAAAAATTCCCCACACCAGACACCACCCCCCACCAGCCTAAACCCGTTGATAAAGCAGATGGATCCATCTTTCATGTTGTTGTCCCCCCAAAATTCTACCCCCCATCCAAATTTTCCGCACGAAATCGAACTCCTCAACCGGGGCAACTTTTTTTCCAATCTTTACTTCCAATTTCGATGAGTTTGGGCAAAGGGGGGGCCTCATTTTTCCCTGTTTTTAGCTAAAGGAGGGGCACCCTTTTTGGGGTCTTCTCTCGTAGCCCCTCTGCCTAAAGTTGGCCGAACTGGGTTCAAATGCTCTTCGCCTCCCTTGGTTTAAGGGGTGGCTATTTGATCACTTTTTGCCTTTCTATCACTCAACCCAGTCTCCCCTTTCCCCTTTTGACCTCTGGCACCAAGGCATTTCCCCCCACGGACTCCCTCACGGATGTTTTTTCTTTTGGGACCATTCTCTGAAAACCCAGAAGGGTTGTGCGTAAAAATCCCAGAGATCAGTTTTTTTTCTAAAATGCTCAGACCAGCCCTTCTGGCACCAACAACCAGCCACGTAAAAGGGCCCCAAAAATCACCTTTCTTCCCCTACTGAGCCTTTTTGAACGCGGGAGATTGTCTTGACCAGTCTCATCCTAAATGACGATTGCCGCCAGTATTGGGCTGATTAAAATTTAAAAGTGTTAACAGCAGTTGGACAGGTGTACCTAATAAAGTGGCCGGTGAGTGTAATATGTAATGATAAACAGGGGAACAAGAAAATAAGACATCCCCTTAAAATAAGCCCAACCCATCCTTTGGGACAAAAAATAATATAAGACCGTGTCTTATTTTCGGGGAAACACGGTATTAGCATCTGTGCTTGGTGTTACAGTTTAGTCCCATTCACTTCCATGGGATGAAACTTTAGTAAATTGTCCTTTTTCCCAGGATGCATTGCCTGGCTTATAAGACTTCCCATAGCATCCGGAGGTCTCCACTAGGAGAAACCTCAACAATGGTCTCTCAAAACCAGATTGATTCCTGTGAGGATTAGTTGTACATTCTAAGGTGGCTGAGGAGTCCAGTCCAGGAGTGTTGCTTTGGTAAATCTGGGTTCTTCTTCCTCATTTTTTTTGTCGCCATCTACCTCATTATAGAGGCGGTCGGTCTCAAAACTCATGGGTCATGCGGTGCCATAGGGAAAGATCTGTGGCCACGGCCTCCTAGTTAATGATATTGATCTGGTCATTTTTAAGGTAGGTCTTGATGGTGTCTTGGAATCCTCTGGCTACCCTATGTTTTCTGGTCTTAGCTCAGTTGAGAGTAGAGAACTTATTTGGGGAGATGGTTGTTGGACATTTTGATGCACTGTTACGATGCAGGATCATGGCTTCAATACTGGACATCTTTGGCTTGGTGAGGATGCCAGCATCGTTGCGGCAATCCTTTCAGTTGATACACAGAGTCTTCCACAGGCAGCATTGATGAAATCTCTTGAGTCTTCAGATGTAGGTGATCCAGGTCTCTCTGCCAAACAGAAGAAGTGACACAAACAGCTCTATAGACCATTAGTTTGGTTTCCACCTTAAGGTCATGGTTCTTGAAGACCCAAAGACAGAGTTTTTCCGAGAGACATGCTGGGGCAACGAATGTGGTGCTGAACTTTCCCTTCTCTAGTTGCCTTTTGGGATAGCCAGCTGCCAAGGTAGGGGAGGTACTCATCACTACCACCTTGGACCCACATCTAGAGCCCCCATTTAGCAAACTCTATACTCTCTATACTTACGAGGGGCATGAACTCTAAAAGCACCATCTACTGTAATACCAGAGACAATCACTACTAAAAGCACAGAACTATGCCTAGAAAAAAAATAAGCTGGGGAGCGCAACGATCACTGGAGAACCATGATCTCTTCAAACAACTTTGCCAAAACAAATTTTTCAATCTCCAGAGGAGAAAGCGTTCTTCACTGTAAGAACTGTGAATCTGTGGAATAGCCGCCTGAGGAGCTGGTCACAGCAGGAACAGTTGGGAGTTTCAAGAAAGGCTTAGATACCTACCTGGAACTAAAGAATATTAATACATGCAGAACCAAGTAAAATTCTGGATCCTGGATGGTGGCGGCTCTGGGGTCAGAGATGGGGTCTCCTCTGGAGCAAATTGGTTCTTGCCTTGTGGGTTTTCAGGGCATTCACCAGTGGGGGGACTGGGCTTAAAATCCTTGTCTCCCTTCCTTCGCCCACTTTTTCCCCACCCTTGGTTGAACTTGATGGACATATGTCTTTTTTCAACCGTACTATGTAACTATGTAAATTTTAGTGTCCACAGCTCCTATGCAGTTCTATGTGTCCATATGGTTCCAGACTTTATGCATTGTATAGTCTGCAGTTATACTCTCTACTATCTGCCCCCGACTTCATCATAGAGTTGGTAGGTTGACTAGAACAAGGGGCCAGTAGGACTGCAAGATCAGAATACACAGGGTCTGTCACCATGGAGACACATAGCTGTGTAGTGTTGTACTGAAGTTCCTTGGGTCCACCACAGTAAATTATTCTGAGGGCCCATCTTCATTGTACTGTACATACAGGGTTTAGTAGTATATCTGATAATAAGTTCTAAAGTCAGCTCCAAATGAGGTTGCCTTCTGCTATATTATTAGGGACAACTAAGTGTGTCATAGCTTGTGCCAACCAGAGGATCCTTGGCTAGTCTGGTAGGCTACTTCAATCCAATAGCTCTGCATATGAGTTGTAGACACAAAACAATTCAAAATTTTCCATCAAGACCATTTGCAAAGTTGCTTAATTTAACTTCAGATACTTGGGAACAATGTGAAAACACTGTCTGTGAAAGTTTCATAGTTTCATAGTTTGTAAGACCGAAAAAAGACGAGACCTCAATCCAGTTCAGCCTGTTGTGCTAAGGTGTTGATCCAGAGGAAGGCAAAAACGCCCATGATGTAGAAGCCAAGTGTCCTCATTTTAGGGAAAAAATGCCTTCCCGACTCCAATCTGGCAATCGGAATAATCCCTGGATCAATGACCCCTCTCCAGAATCCTAGACACTATAAGCTGTTATATTATTATGCTCCAGAAATGCATCCAAACCCTTTTTGAACTCTGTTATTGAATTCGCCATGACAAGTCCCTCTGGCAGAGTTCCACAGTCTCACTGCTCTTAGAGTAAAGAATCCCTTTCTATGTTTATGTAGAAACTTTCGTTTCTCAAGACGTAGAGGATGCCCCCTTGTTCTAGATACAGCCCTGGGTATAAATAAATCTTGGGAGAGATCTCTATATTGACCTTTGATGTATTTAGACATATTTATTATGTCCCCCGCGAAGCCGTCTTTTCTCTAAACTAAATAACCCTAATCTTGCCAATCTTTCTGTGTACTGTAGTCCACCCAGTCCTTTTATTATTTTTGTTGCCCGCCTTTGTACCTGTTCAAGCTCTACAATGTCTTTCCTGTGCACTGGTGCCCAAAACTATTCACAATATTCCATGTGTGGTCTAACCAGTGACTTGTATAATGGGAGAATAATGTTCTCATCATGTACATCTATGCCCCTTTTAATGCACCCCATGATCCTATTTGCCTTGGCAGCTGCTGCCTGACACTGGCTGCTACAATTAAGTTTACTGTCCACCTGGATTCCCAAGTCCTTTTCCATGTCACTTTTACCCAGCCTTTTTCCATTTAACATGTAATCATGTAATGGATTTTTCCTCCCCATGTGCAGAACCTTGCATTTATCTGTGGAGATGGCTTTAAAGGGGTTTTGCCACAAAGTAGAATTGACGTGAGAAGCTTGCAAATTAAAGAATAAACATTTTCACCATTTATTATTATTAAAAATTCTGCACTGTTTTTGTTTTAGCTGCTCCTTTAGTGATCCATTGTTTACAGCTCGTCTCCAGGGGATACGACCAGGGCTGAGAGCTCCTCAGTCCTGGTCAGACATGCTCAGACATCACCTCTCCTCTCAGGCAGCTACTGAGTGTTCAACCCCAGGAGCTGTCATTCTATTCCCGTCCTCTGTACTCATTAGTAATTAGTCAAACAGTGCAAATACATTATAATAAAGAAACCTCAATCAGGTTTGTGCATTGATAAAGAGAAAAAAATTCCACAGGTTTGGTTCCTACAGGGATTTGAACCCAGGACCCTTGTGTATTGAGGCAAAAACTTTACCTCGGAGCTACTGTAGCTATTATACATAAACAGACCTTTATTTGACTATAGAGAGGAAAGGCCTGGTGATGTCATCCTGCTGGGTCACATGATATGCCATTCAAACAAATCACACACACCCCCTTCTGAGCGCACAGAGCTGAAGAGCTGATGCAGGAGGTATGAAATGAGATTGTGGCAAAACCCCTTTAAAGGGAGTTGTGACCATCCCTGATAGGTCTGTTTTAGTAAGTACTTATGTTCCCCTTAATGTAATAATTCTGGGGCATTTTTCCTTAGATCTTTCTGTTGTATGATTCACCTGCTATTCATCTTACAAATTCCTTACCAATCTGTCAGCTGTGTGTTACCAATTGGAGGTGTGTTCCTGCACAATCAATGTTGACAGTCAATGTGCCCATTTAAAACGCGAATGGTAACACCCAGTTGACTGATTCAATCATACATTTCTAAGAGAAATATCAGAGGAACAGCACAGCACAGAGTTATTAGAGAAGAGGCCCCAGAATTGTTATATCACAGGGAACACAAGGATTTACTAACCTAGACCTGTCAGGAGATGTCACAGGGAACACAAGGGTTTACTAAACCAGATCTGTCAGGAGATGCCATAGGGCCTCGTGATGCAGAAGATCTAATACCACCACTCATCCCATTCTGCTATCAATTATAGTTCCACCCCAGGCATCAAGTGAGGGGACCTCCTCTCTGTTTGCAGTGTTGACTTTGTGGACATGGACATGAAACACAATGCAGAGCATCTGGAGAAGACCCTGTTTTCCTTCATACTCCCTCCTCTGCTATAAATTAGTCGCTCACCGGTCATCTCAACACAGCCTGACCTAAACAAACCTTAAAAGCAGCTCCAGACGTCCTGCTCCTTGGAAGCAGGGCTCCTTTGAAGTTGTTTAAGAACTCACTAAGAGGCTATATATATAAAGGAGAAGGTTGAACCTCATCCAGAGCACCCAATAAATCAGCGTGCCGGTCTGTCTATGGCCTGATAACAGGGATTGGGCCCATAAGGGAGCAGGTAATTAGTGAAGGGATAATTCAGCTGGAAATACAAAACAGCAGCTAAAGCCTATCCTCCTCCTGTCAGCCGCCCCAGCTAAGCATCAGCTGCCACGTTCCAGGCCCTGGAGGGAGGTTAGAAGGTGGTGAAGCAGATTTTGCTAATAATCTGCGAGTGGAATATTTCTGGATCATTCGATGAGCGCGTCACAAGTCTTGTCAGATTACATCCATGCGCTATCACCGCGAGACGTCATCACTCGGCTGTCACCTGCGCTGTTTATATGTAAGGAGAGTGCAGGCGGGTGAGATTAGGGGTAATGCTATGCAAGTTACAAATTGTAAGCAAATGGGCGATGTCCATACTTTATAACCTCAGTATGATTGAAAGAAGGGCCAAAAATGACAGATTACCATGAAATGAAGCTCCCAATGTAAACAGTGATAAGGCTGCTAATAAGTTGGGAAGTATGGGAGACTAGTCCTATATGTTAATTTATTTATTAGCCCCAACTTTGGCTACTAATACGTTGGAAACTATGGGAGACCAGTCCTATACATTATGTTACTTATTAGTCAAAATTTTGGCTATTAATAAGTCGGGAAGTATGGGAGACCAGTCCTATACATTATGTTACTCATTAGTCAAAATTTTGGCTACTAATAAGTCGGGAAGTATGGGAGACCAGTCTTATACATTATGTGTAGGTCTTCCATACTTTCAAACTTATTGGTAGCCAAAATTGTGACCTTCAAGTCCCCATAATGGTAAAGAAAATTCGGAAAATGCCCATATGTGATTGGGATCTACATAAACCCTGCCCCATTTGTGGGTTTTCCCCACCAAAAACAGGACGGTTGGCAAGTCCCAATGCAAAATTAGTGAACTTTAATGTTCCAATTTTGGCTACCAATAAGTTGGTAAGTATGGGAGACCAGTCCTATACATTATGTATTAGTGCCAATTTTGGCTACTAATAAGTTGGTAAGTATGGGAGACCAGTCCTTTATGTAACTTGACTTATTAGTCCCAATTTTGGCTACTAAATACGTTGGGAATTATGGGAGACCAGTCTTATATATTACATGTAGGACTGGCCTCCCATACTTCCCAACATACTTAGCCAAAATTGTGACATTTAAGTCCCCATAATGGTAAACAAAATTGGAAAATGCCCATCTGTGATTAGCATTTACATAAACCCTGCCCCATTTGTGGGGTTTCCCCACCAAGAACAGGACTAGTGGCAAGTGCCAATGCAAGATTAGTGAACATGAAAGTCCCAATTTTGGCTACCAATAAGTTGGAAAATATGGGAGACCTGTCCTATATGTAACTTGACTTATTAGCCCCAATTTTGGCTACTAATAAGTTGGGAAGTATGGGAGACCAATCTTATACATTGTTACTTATTAGTCCCAATTTTGACTACTAAGAAGTTGGAAATTATGGGAGATCAGTCCTATACGCTACTTATTAGTCCCATTTTTGCCTTCTATAGATTAAGAAGTATGGGAGACATCTGTATGTCAATGGACTATCCCCCATACTTCCAAAAATATAAAAAAACAAAATTTGGGCATTTAAGTCCCCATAATGGTCAACAACATTCAATGGTCAACAAAAATGACAATATGTGATTGGGATTTACATAAGCTCTGCCCCCTTTGTTGGTTTTCCCCATCAAAAAACAGGACTGTTGGCAAGTATGGTGGGGTCACCTTTTAGGCTCCCTTTAGGTACCGGGGCTAATGTGACTGCAACCTCTGCAATTCCTATGGCTTTACCACTGGTTTATCAATGGTAACTCAATGTCGGGAAAATGCAGAATTCACAACTCCATTTAATGGAGTGAACCACCATTGTTACATCCATTTTGCTTCCTACTGGGTAAGGTATTATAATACTGTGCAGGAAAGGCCTCACCTCTAGAACAAGACACATCAGGAATTGAGAAGTAAGGTCTTGGCCAGGTACTGCTTTGATATTTCCTATGACTATGTGGGCATAAGTCAGTGGGGAACAAACGTTCATAAAAACACAGTGAAAGCCACTTTCCATCCATGATGTTGGATCATCATGGAATCCTTGTTCACTTCTAGCCCAAAAATTTAAATATCACCTTGCTCTGAATTACACCCAGGTAGTTTGTGTAATCTTATTCTCCAAAGTTCAACCTTTGTTCCTCTAGACCTGAAAATATGTGTTCTTTTAAGACCAGGATATGTATATCAAGCTAGGGATCTTGGGGCTACAGTCTGGTCTCTTGGTCTCCTTCCACAGATGACAAGCATGTTCTCCTCCCTCCTTTGTTCATGTCCCCCCAATTCAGTTTGAGTTATTAGTTACCATTATTATGCCTCCTTTTTCTTTCTATAGAGTGAGGCACTGTCATAATATGCAAGAATGGCCTCACCCCCAGAAGAAGATGTACCATGAACTAAGGAGTAAGGCCGTGGCAGTAAGGCCTCAGGCTCTACCTAGGTGTATCCTACTGTTACTATGTCTGTGAAAGGTGACTTTCCACCAAGGATCCTTTTTTGTTAGACCATCAGGTAATCCTTGCCCAAAAAAAATTAAAAGCACATTGTTTCGGAATACACACATGTAGTTTATGTGATCATAAATTCCAAAGTTTGTTCCACCAGACCTGAAAATATTTGTTCTTTTCCGACCAGGATATGTATATCAAGCTTTGTATCTTGAGGCTACAGTCTGGTCTCTCAGTCTCCCTTCTCAGATTACAACCATTATTGTTAGGCTTCTTTTGCTTCCTCTTGAGTAAGGCACAGTCACATACCTCCCAAGTGTCTTTCCTTTGGTAGGACAGTCTCTACTTTTGACCCAAGTCCTTCTTTCCCTCTTTGTTCCCTAAATGTCCCTCTTTGGCAATGGAAAATAGGTTTGCATTCTTACATTGACTATATTGATCCAAAAAGTCTCTGATTCTTAAGTGAACATTAGTGCCCACCTTGTACCCTATTTCATAATTTGGTGTAATATGAACATTGTTGGACTGGAGTGTCTGAAATCCACCAGTGGAGTTGATTCTTGGGGTCCCACCAGTGGAGTTGATTCTTGGGGCCCACCGTTGGAGATGATTCTTGGGGCCCACCAGTGGAGATGATTCTTGGGGCACTCTTATCAAGTTGATTCTCATGGGCCCACCAGTGGAGTGGATTTTCGGGTCCACTAGTGAAATTGATTCTTGGGGCCCAACAGTGGAGTTCTTTCTCGAGGCCAACTAGTGGAGTTGATTCTTGGAGACCACTTGTAGAGTTGATTCTTGGACCCCTTGTGGAGTTCATTCTTAGGGCCATCAGTGGAGCTGATTCTTGGATCCCACTTGTGGAGCTGATTCCTGTGCCCCCTTGTGGAGTTCATTCTTGGGACCAACCAGTGGAGTTCATTCTTGGGACCCACTAGTGGAGTGGATTCTCATGGGACCACCAGTGGAGTGGATGTTGGAGCCCACCAGTGGAACTGATTCTTGGAGCCCAACAGTGGAGTTCTTTCTTAAGGCCAAACAGTGGAGTTGATTCTTGGAGCCCACTTGTGGAGTTGATTCTTGATCCCCCTTGTGGAGTTCATTCTTGGGGCCCACCATGGAGTGGATTTTGGAGGCCACCATTGGAGTTGATTCTTGGAGCCCACCAGTGGAGTTGATTCTTGGGGCACATGACTTTCTTTCTCTATAAAAAGTTGCACATTCCTGCTGTTCTCAGGGGCCCACCACGTCCAAAAGCCCACTATGCCCAGGTTTCCCCTGCTCCCCGTGAACTAGTCCGAGCCTGAATATGAAAGCTTTCTATATTCAGAAGATTTTTTTCCCATTAGGTTAATTCAAATTGTTCAAGTTAGTAAATAAGCAGGAATGAATAGATCTTTAATACAATGAACAAGTATGAAAATAATACCATCTAAGAGTGTCCTTACCCGAAGAGGAAGATGCACGATGAAGTGAGGGGTAAGGCCCTGGCAGGGCACCACTTGGATGTATCCTACAGAAATCAGTGGAGATCACAACTGGAACAAAAGTTCATAAAAACCCAGTGAAAGACTTTTTTTTACACCCAAAATCTATTTATACACATCAGCAGTAAAAATGTAATTGTAAATTTAGAGTTGGGGCAATTACAGAGAACCTTCCTGTAGACTGGGCAGGTCCGTTTGGTTGGAGGGAGGAGGTGACACTTGTTGTGCTCCTCCGGGCTATTTTGGGGGGAGGGCGAGGGACTCCCATTGCAATTATGAAGCGACATCACAGGTAACGATGAGTCGCCTCGTGAATGATTTACATTTTCAGAACAAGTAGTACAGTTTGTAATTAGGACTCCTTGTCTATGAATTATAATGGAGGTGTGTCTGTCTAGTCTTGGCTGTAGTAACATCAAAAATGTGATTTGTGTGAGTAAATCTTAAGGATTTCATATAGGACATAGCTGGCACCCGGCCCGGGATCCTTGAGTTTCTGCCTAAACATGAGGAGATCCATGTGTCTCCACTTAGAAGACACAATGCGAAGTTGTATGTTATGATCTACATGCATCTCTCGCTTACAATGCAGTTTATTTAGACCGGGAGCTAATACTTGTAGCAAAACCGGATTTTCACATCCAAGACATCTTGGAATCTATAAAGTTTCAGGTTATCCTAGTAAAAGAAAAAAACAAAACACTGCCGAAACTCTTCTAATGATTCACAAACAGGTAGGACAGGTTCTGAAGAAGCTTGTGTCACTCACTCATTATCTGCTGGATGGTCTCCAGGATCCGACAGGTACAAGCCTTTAGAATGCTCCCGAAGCTCCATACAAGACGGTAACTCCCTCCTGCCATAATCATAATGGTTATGTTTTATAGCTCTGGATTTTACTAGACTGTGAAAGCAACAATAATAGCCCAATTTTTTTAGTAACTCGGAACGAAGGGCGATGACTTTGGTAAATTTAGAAAATTAAAAATTGTCACGCCTTACCCCTCCTGCATTGATATAGGGTTATATAATGTCTGTCATTTATTGAGCTCTTCTAAATATATCTTAAAGAGGTCATCCACTTTTGAAAATTTCTTTTTGCCAACCTTTTTTCCCCTACTGTGCCCCATTGAAATTGTATAATGCTCAGACATGCCAGGTCCTACCGTGTTTCTCCGAAAATAAGACACCCCCGAAAGTAAAACATAGCAGATATTTTGTTGAATTCCCTAATATAAGGCACCGCCTGAAAATAAGACATAGCGGAAATCATTGCTGAAGCTCCCCATACACAGGGCCGTCCCTAAGTGTGGGCTGAGAGAAAGGTGGGTGGATGGGGGGGCGGGTGTTCCCAAGCTCCACTCACCCCGAGAAATGGCCCTGGGATATATTGTTGTAGCAGAGTGTTGAAGGACCTGTGCAGGGAGGTCATGTGACTGTGATATCACCACAGGTCCCGAACATCCTAGGACAGGAGACAGAAAGTGTACAAGTAAGTGAGGGATGGGGAGGGGAAGAACAGAGCAATGATACTGACACACACACATCTCACAGGATGGCTGATGGGGCATGCTGGAACTTCTAGTTCTACAAGTCCCAGCATGTCACATTTGCCATCCTTTGAGATAAGTCACTGCAGCTGCCATAAAATGTCCTTTACATACATATATCCTATGGTTTGTGACTCTTAACTTTAAGATATATATACACACTAGTATAGCATGCTATAATTTAATGCGAAACAATACTTATGTAGCGAAGGATTTAGAGCTCACCTTGATGGAAGTCTTCGACCACCTGGTAAACCTCACACGGCCAAGCCCAATTGTAGAGCAAGTGCAGTCCCCAGTCGCAGGACACATAAAGTAGTAAATTTGCAATGAAGCACTTACTTGACAGGTATAAAAGCCGTTTCTTTATTATTCAAATCTTCGTGCATAAGGATAAAATAGCGTTACTTCAAGCAATTTTAATGAAGTCATGGAAAAATAAAACATCCCCTGAAAATAAAACATAGTGCATCTTTAGGAACAAAAATTAATATAAGACGCTGTCTTATTTTCGGGGAAACAGGGTATATAGTTAGAGAACCAGACTTCTCTTTACTAATCCATATGGCCATAATGGAGTTTTTGAAAATGTGTTTTCTAAATCAGACAAAAAAAAAAATCTGAATAATGGGCCTATAAGTGAGGGAGAAAAGACTAAATTGAGTACTACCATAGTTCCTCTTAGGTTCTTGGCTTACTAACAGCAAGCAAAGTACAGGCAGTCCCTGACTTACAATGTTTCGACTTACATCTGTCCCCTAGTTACAAACCGAGACTTATGGGGCATGCTGGCACTTGTAGTTCTATATTCCACAGCAGATAGTAGCTGTGGAACGACAAGTTCCAGCATGCCACAGCAACACATGAGGTGAAAATGAAGTTAAATCTTCTTAAAAAGGCACAGACAGCAAAACAAATGTAAAAACCCTTCCCTGCACTATCCAAAACAAAAAAAAAACTTTTGTGCTGGAGTTACATTTAAAGGGGTTTTCTCGCTACAAAGATCATATCTCAGATTATGGGGACAGTAAAGCACTTTTGTAATTGGGTTGCATTACCTAAGTCACTTAGTATAGTAGATATGAGCTTTTTTGTGCATCTGTTTTCTATTTCTGCTGCTGCTAGTTGGGACATGCGCCCTTTCTCTGTGATTGGCTAGTCGGGACACGCCCCCGGACGGATTCTGCCCCCCTGGACACGCCCCTGCATTGTGATTGGCTGACTGACATTTCATTCAGTCTTTTGGGATACGCCCCCAGACAGGAAATGCCCCGGACACACCCCCTGCTCTGTGATTGGCTGCCTGCACACTCTGTGTTTACTCCCCTTTGACCTGTTGAAACCGAAAGTAAAACCAGGTACGTGAGAGGACTGCTGGCTCTATACTCTTCTCCCAGCTCTAAGGTGAACGATCTGACTAATTACTGACTGTTTAACTCATAAATCCCCTCATATAACAAAGTCTTATGTCCTGTGTTCCCTCCATATAACACAGTCACACAGTCTCCTGCCTGATAACAGAGAGGGAGGAGGGGGGGGGGGGGCAGTGTGCATTCCTCATGTGCTTCATCAGTTCAGGCTGACTGTGTATAACTGCATATAGCACAGCAAGGAGCTTGTGGAGCCTGGAGATGAAGGCTCTGCAGATACAAGAGAACACTGATGGAGGCTGCATAGCTGACCTCTCCAGACAACCTTCCCCTTCTACTGCAAAACAGTTGATATCACAGCTCTTCAGTGAGGAGAGACTCGCCTGCTGAGAGGAGAGACACGCCTGCTGAGAGGAGAGACACGCCTGCTGAGAGGAGAGACCCGCCTGCTGAGAGGAGAGACGCGCCTGCTGAGAGGAGAGACACGCCTGCTGAGAGGAGAGACACGCCTGCTGAGAGGAGAGACACGCCTGCTGAGAGGAGAGACACGCCTCCTGGGAGGAGAGACACGCCTGCTGAGAGGAGAGACTCGCCTGCTGAGAGGAGAGACACGCCTGCTGAGAGGAGAGACACGCCTGCTGAGAGGAGAGACACGCCTGCTGAGAGGAGAGACGCCTGCTGAGAGGAGAGACTCACCTGCTGAGAGGAGAGACACGCCTGCTGAGAGGAGAGAACACGCCGCTGAGAGGAGAGACACGCCTGCTGAGAGGAGAGACACGCCTGCTGAGAGGAGAGACGCGCCTGCTGAGAGGAGAGACACGCCTGCTGAGAGGAGAGACACGCCTGCTGAGAGGAGAGACAAGCCTGCTGAGAGGAGAGACACCCTGCTGAGAGGAGAGAGACACGCCTGCTGAGAGGAGAGTACACGGCACTTGCTGAGAGGAGAGACACGCCTGCTGAGAGGAGAGACGCGCCTCCTGGGAGGAGAGACACGCCTGCTGAGAGGAGAGACATGCCTGCTGAGTGGAGAGACGCCTGCTGAGAGAAGAGACTCGCCTGCTGAGAGGAGAGACGCCAGCGGAGAGGAGAGACGCCTGCTGATGAGAAGAGGACACGCTGCTGAGAGAAGAGGACACGCCTGCTGAGAGGAGAGACTCGCCTGCTGAGAGAAGAGACACACCTGCTGAGAGTAGAGACACGCCTGCTGAGAGAAGAACACGCCTGCTGAGAGAGAGACACACCTGCTGAGAGGAGAGCCGCCTCCTGGGGAGAGAAATGCTGCTGAGAGGACAGACTCCTCTGCTGGATAGGAGTGAAACGTGTCTATAGAAAAAGATGAAGGCCTGTGAGAGAAAAGAGCGCTGAGAATGAGAACCTGCCTGCTGAGAGGATGTACGCGCCTTCTGAGAGAAGCAAAGACACGGCGCTGACTAAATGTGATAACGCCCCTGCTAGAGACGAGACTGCCTGCTAAGGGGACAGCTGTGAGAGGAGTACACGCCATGCTGTAGCGGGACGACATGCCAGCTGAGAGGAGAATCACGCTGAGAGGAAAGAAGTTCTCTGAGAAGAAGCACAACGCCTGTAAAGAACCACTTCCTGCACTATCAGAGAAACGTGCTGAGATAGGAGTCGACAAAGCTGCTAGTAGGAGGAGAGAAAGCCTGTGAGAGTTGCATCCTGACTAGTAAGTAGAGACATTTTGGCCTGCTAGCTGAGAGATGAGACACGCCTCCTGGAGGAGATGGGACACGCCCTGAGACGGAGGACACGCCCCTGCAGTGATGGCTGACAACTCTTGCATGAGTGAGGATACGCCCTACGTGAGAGGAGAACACGCCTGCTCTGGAGTGAGCTGCCGCCCTCTGAGGAAACCCCTCCTGTCAGAAGAGAAACACCTGTGAGATGAGAGAAACGACTGCTGAGGCATGAGACGCTTCTGCTAGAGGATGGAACGTCTGACTGAAGTAGATGACCGCTCCTGCAGGAAGACCCCTGCTGAAAAAGACATGCCTCTGTGAGGAAGACCGCCTGCTAGAGAGAGACACAGTCCTGCTGATAACAGAGGAGAGGAACGCCTGTGAGAGTGTAGCATCCGCCTTCTCTGCGGAGGAGAGTACACGCCTGCTGACTGCTAAGCAGCAAGACACGCTGCTGTGGAGCGGAGAGACGGCTCTGAGAGTAAAGAGAGCCTGCTGGAGGAGAACGCCTCTGAGGAAAATCCCCTACTGCATAGAAGAGAGTACACGCTGCTCGAGAGAGAGACACGCCTGCTGAGAGGAAGAGACACGCCTCTGGCAGGAGAGACCCGCCAGCGGACAGGAGAGACACACCTCCTGCAGGAAAGCACACCTGCTGAGAGGAGAGACAGCCTGCTGAGAGGTGAGGCACGCCTGCTGAGAGGAGAGACTCGCCAGCTGAGAGGAGAGAGGCGAATGATGAGAGGAGAGTCTCGCCTGCTGAGAGTAGAGACACGCCTGCTGAGAGGAGAGACACGCCTGCCAAGAGGAGAGACTCGCCTGCTGAGAGGAGAGACACGCCTGCTGAGAGGAGAGAAACGCCTGCTGAGAGGAGAGAAGCCTGCTGAGAGGAGAGATGCCTGCTGAGAGGAGAGATCGCCTGCTGAGAGGAGAGACACGCCTGCTGAGAGGAGAGACACGCCTGCTGAGAGGAGAGACACGCCTGCTGAGAGGAGAGACGCCTGCTGAGAGGAGAGACGCCTGCTGAGAGGAGAGACACGCCTGCTGAGAGGAGAGACACGCCTGCTGAGAGGAGAGACACGCCTGCTGAGAGGAGAGACACGCCTGCTGAGAGGAGAGACACGCCTCCTGGGAGGAGAGACACGCCTGCTGAGAGGAGAGACACGCCTGCTGAGAGGAGAGACACGCCTCCTGGGAGGAGAGACACGCCTGCTGAGAGGAGAGACACGCCTGCTGCGAGGAGAGACGCCTGCTGAGAGAAGAGACTGCCTGCTGAGAGGAGAGACCACCTGCTGAGAGGAGAGACGCCTGCTGAGAGAAGAGACACGCCTGCTGAGAGAAGAGACACGCCTGCTGAGAGGAGAGACACGCCTCTGAGAGGAAGAGACACACCTGCTGAGAGAAGACACGCCTGCTGAGAGAAGAGACACGCCTGCTGAGAGAAGAGACACGCCTGCTGAGAGGAGAGAACGACGCCTCCTGGAGGAGAGACATGCCTGCTGAGAGGAGAGACTCGCCTGCTGAGAGGAGAGACACGCCTGCTGAGAGGAGAGACACGCCTGCTGAGAGGAGAGACGCGCCTGCTGAGAGGAGAGACAATACTGATGAGAGGATAGAAACACCTTCGGAGAGGAGAGAAACGCCTGCTGAGAGGAGAGACACAACTGCTGAGAGGAGCGACACGCCTCTGAGAGGAGAGACACGCCTGCTGAGAGGAGAGACATGCCTGCTGAGAGAGACGCCTGAAGAGACCGCCTGCTGAGAGGAGAGACTCGCCTGCTGAGAGGAGAGACTTGCGTGCTGAGAGGAGAGACACGCCTGCTGAGAGGAGAGAAACGCCTGCTGAGAGGAGAGACACACCTGCTGAGAGGAGAGACACGCCTGCTGAGAGGAGAGACACGCCTGCTGAGAGGAGAGACACGCCTGCTGAGAGGAGAGACACGCCTCCTGAGGAGAGACACGCCTGCTGAGAGGAGAGACACGCCTCCTGGCAGGAGAGAAACGCCTGCTGAGAGGAGAGAAACGCCTGCTGAGAGGAGAGACACGCCTACTGAGAGGAGAGACACGCCTCCTGGCAGGAGAGACACGCCTCCTGGCAGGAGAGACACGCCTGCTGAGATGAGAGAAACGCCTGCTGAGAGGAGAGACGCGCCTGCTGAGAGGAGAGACACGCCTGCTGAGAGGAGAGACACGCCTCCTGAGAGGAGAGACACGCCTGCTGAGAGAAGAGACACGCCTGCTGAGATAAGAGAACGCCTCTGCTGAGAGGAGAGAACGCCTGCTGAGAGGAGAGAAACGCCTGCTGAGAGGAGAGACGCGCCTCTGAGAGGCGAGGAGAGACACGCCTGCTAGAGACACGGAGAGGGACACGCCTGCTGGTGAGAGAGTGAGAGAGACGCCTGCTAGAGAGAGACAAGCCGGCTGAGAGGAGAGACAAGCCTGCTGAGAGGAGAGACACGCCTGCTGAGAGGAGAGACACACCTCATGACAGAAGAGACACGCCTCCTGGCAGGAGAGACAGCCTGCTGAGAGAAGAGACACACCTCCTGGCAGGAAAGACACACCTGCTGAGAGGAGAGACACACCTGCTGAGAGGAGAGACTCGCCTCTGGATTTCAAATTCAATCTCATAGAATTAGCTGAAGAGCACAAACACTTCAAACGATAAAACCCCTTTAATAAATTTACCTGTTCCGACTTAAATACAAATTCAACTTAAGAACAAACCCACAGTCCCTATCCCGTTTGTAACCCGGGGACTGCCAGTAAATACAATATGAGACAGAGTGGTTGCTCAAAAAAGATTCCTTGCCAATTTATACAAAAGTCCGAGGTTGCTAGATAATGTCACCACAGCGACCAGAGTGTTAAAAGAACATCTCCAAAATGTTTTAAATGTTTGTTAAAGCCAATATCCATGGAATTTGCGGCAGTATTTTTATTTTTTTTTAAATTTTGGTAATCCTATGTCATTTATAACTACATATAAAATCTTGTATTCTTCTAGCTGTCATAATAAAGAGATAAAGCAGAGAAGACTAATCTCACGTTACTGTGGGTGCTGATATCTCTATGTAGTCTCATTACAAATAGTAGGTAATGATATAACGATCGTTCTATTGTTTTTTGGTGAGGGATTGATCAGATTAGACTAGATCACAGGACAATGAAAAGAGCAATACATGAAAAGGTAATGGGAGGGGGTTTCTTCACACTGATCAAGTTATTGCTGATAATACGTAAACCTCTCAAGCAATAAACTGCCTAGAAAAAGAACCATAAAACAATCCTCTCACTTCCATGATATCAAAGCTCATAGACAGGAAGCCAAAGAGGCAATCCAGAAAGTCATATACATAGGGGAACGTAAAAAAAAATCCATATAATAGTCATGTGTTGCTTGTCCATATGTGATAAGAAAAATATTGATGGTAATGTCCCTTTAAATTTGACTCAAATGTTCAGCTTAGAGCTGCGTGATCTGTATGCACAGCAGAGAAGAAAAGTGCCTTGGCAGCGGTCACACCATCTCATTCCCCCCATCTAAGCCTGCTTTAATAATCACAGATTTAGATGGAGAATTCGGTAGCCTGTGCTGCCATATGGGGATCCATGATGGACATCTTGGCCTTACCAAATCACCAAGGGGTCAAAAGTTCTATTTTAAAGGAGTTGTCTCACTACAAGGATTGCTGCTTTTTATGTTAAAGTTCTTGCAAAAACAAGTCACTTTGCAATATATGTCCATTGCCAGTGTCCTACCTATTCCTAGATATCTCCTCTTGTATGGGCTGCATCAGCTCCTCAGGTCACTATAGCTACAGACCTGTTCAATCTCTCCTGATAGGCTGCCAGTACTGGTTGCTATAGCTACAGATCTGTTTGATATCTCCTGATAGGCTGCCAGCGCTGGTTGCTATAGCTACAGACCTGGCTTCTACTGCAGCCTAGTGGAAGCCAGTAAACACACCCCTGAATTCAAAGTGAAACCAAGAAAACAGGACTGAGGTGGGATGAATCAATGTAGTGAGACAACCCCTTTAACATAAAGTTGACAGAAACTTGACAACCAACATGTAACCAGTCCTCTGTCTTTGTCATCTACGCTGTTCATTTATTTCTCCATTAACATAATAATCCTAACGTATATTGAGATGAGTAATTATCACAGGTACAGCCAAGGCGTGCGGCGGAGGTCCTCTTCCTCTGTACCCAGTACAGCTGTGGTTGTATTCTTACACACTGAGGTGACAGGGGCACGGTGCCATATCTTCTTATGACACTTTTACAACCCACACGTTAAAGAACAGGAAACCTTTGGTCTTCTGCTTTACAAATAACTCATCTATTAGTGCTATAGGCTGCCATACACCACAGTGTTGCACAGACCATGGATGGATGGAATTATGTCTGTGTGTATATTGCCCCTAGTATAAGTAGGGGGTCCTCTTAGTTCATTGGACATGTAGTGGAGCATGGCTGGTAGAGGGGTTCACCATTTTATAATATTGCATCACTCCCCGGGATTTGTACTTGACTTGCATTTTTTTGCATTTGGATAGCAGTGCTGGTTCGGTGGTGGCCAGTTTTGGGCTGTTCCATCTCCAGATGATTAAACATATGCTAGCTTACTTTGTTATGCATTGGTGTATTTCTCTTCATGACTTAATACATTCTTCATTATGGAGTGGTGGACCCCTACATCCATGAGGAACAGGGGTCAGCATGAACTCCTTATCACCATAACAGCTCCAGGGGCCGCCTTTCTAGTATCTGAGCCCCTGTTGGTTTAGATATTTCTACTTTATGCTATAATATAGCATAATCCTTATGGCCTCTGCTCTTCTGTAGAAAAAGAGAATGCCAGACCAATAGAAAAAGAGTCAACTGCAAAGACCTAAAGCTGTTGAAAAAGAATCAACCTAAACCCCTGGAAGAAAAGACAATCTCAACCCATGAAAGAAGACTCAGCTTAACTCATGGAAGAAGACTCGATCTAAAGCTATGGGAGAAGAGTCAACCCAAATCCATGGAACAGGGCTGGGACAAAATATTCTGGTGCCCTAGGCAAATAAGGCATGTAGCACCCCCACCCTTCCCCTACCAATGTAAAATTCAGCTCACTCCATACCTCTTTGCACCCCCTTCCTGCCAGGGATAAAGCAGATCCATAGGCGGTGGCCTACCTTTGCCTACCCATCGTCCCGGCCCTGCCATGGAAGAAAAGCCAACCTAAATGCCTAAGTCAGATACTGCATGTCCATTGACATGTTTTTTAATGGATGAATAAAAAGATTTTAAATACTTCATGTGCTAGATTTCCAGTACTGTTATATTTTCTGATAGAATTACCGCAGGCTGGCTGAATATCCGTGCCACATATAGATCCTGTGACTGAGACACATACACACAAGCTAGAGTAGGTGAGCTACATACCTTATTTTTCTTAGTTAGCAATGGAAGAACACTCGGCCTAAACCTATGGAAGAAGAGTCAACCTAAAGCCCTGAAAGAAAAGACAATTTAAACCCATAGAAGAATAGTCAATCCAAACCCATGGAAGAAAAGACAACCAAAACTAACAGAAGAAGAGTCAAACTATAGCCATAGGAGAAGAGTCAATCTAAAACCATGGGAGAAAAAACAACCTGAAGTCACAGAAGAAGAGTCAACCTAAAGCCTTGAAAGAAAAGACAACCTGAACTCATGGAAAAAGAGCCAAACTAAAGCCATAGGAGAAGAGTCAACCTAAAACCATGGGAGAAAAAAACAACCTGAAGTCACAGAAGAAGAGTCAACCTAAAGCCCTGAAAGAAAAGACAATTTAAACCCATAGAAGAATAGTCAATCCAAACCCATGGCCAGAAAAGACAACCTAAACCACAGAAGAAGAGGTCAAACTATAGCCATTTGGAGAAGAGTCAAC
Source organism: Phyllomedusa bahiana (assembly GCA_025379985.1). Classification (NCBI taxonomy): domain Eukaryota; kingdom Metazoa; phylum Chordata; class Amphibia; order Anura; family Hylidae; genus Phyllomedusa; species Phyllomedusa bahiana. Next base: position 88,059 of record JAODAL010013860.1, read on the forward strand.
CTAAAATCATGGGAGAAAAAACAAATTGAAATCACAGAAGAAGAGGGCAACCTAAGCCTTGAAAAAAGACAACCTGAATTCATGGGAAAAAAACCCAAAATTTAAAAACCATAGGGGGAAGAGTCCAAACCCAAAAAAACCCGGGAAAAAAACCAAACCCGAAGTCCCGAAAAGGTTTAAACCTTTAAAAACCCGAAAAAAAAAGGGCAATTTAAAAACCCCTGAAAAATAGTCAATTTCCAAAACCCCTGGAAGAAAACAACCTAAAAATCCAGAAAAGAGTCAAAAATTTTAGCTAAGGGGAAATCAATCTAAAACCAAAAAGAAAAAACAACCCGAAAATCACAGAAGGGAAAAGGGCAACCCAAACCCCTTGGGAAAAAAAAACAACCCCAAACCATGGGAAAAAGGGGCCCCAAAATAAAGCCCCCGGAAAGAGTTCAAAACCAAAAAAAAGGGGGAAAAAACAAAGCTTGGGGGAATTTACAGAAGAAGAGTTTAACCATAAAACCCCGAAAGAAAAGACCCAAATTTTAAAACCCAAAAGAAAAAATTGCAATCCAAACCTGGCAGAAAAAAAAACCTTAAACTCCAGAAAAAGATTTAAAATATAGCCATAGGGAAAAATCAACCTAAAAACATGGGGGAAAAAAAAACTTGAAACACAAAGAAGAGTAACCAAAAACCTTTTAAAAAAAACAACCGGGAATTTTATGGAAAAAGAGCCAAAAAAAAAAGCCATAGGAGAAAAAGGGCAACCCAAAAACCATGGGGGAAAAAACAACCTGAAGTCACAGAAAAGGGGTCAACCCAAAGCCCTGAAAGAAAAGGGCAATTTTAAACCCCTAGAAAAAATATCAATCGAAATCCCTGGAAGAAAAGACAAACCCAAAAATCACGGAAGAAAAGTCAATCTAAACCCATAGAAGAAGCGACCTAAGGGGCCACTCTATGATAACTATGCCCTTATTGCCCTTAGATCTCATTGCCCTGACAAACCTCTAAATAACTTTCCCCAAAATTTTCCTAAAACCCCCTTGGAAATCCCCAAAAAAAATTGATTTTTGGGGAAAACCCTACAGAAATGGGGCCCCCCCCCGCCCCCCCCCCCCTTTCCCGATTCCCCCCTGGGTGCAACGGGGGGGACATCCACTGTACTTATATTTTTCCAAAACTTGCCCTTAAAAACTTTTTACCCTGATAATTTTTGAACCTCTCCAATTTAAATGCAGGTAAAATCCCTTTTCCCTTTGGAAAATGAGATTTTTTGTTTCTCTTGGTTTGACCCAAAAGGGTTTTTCCGGGCTATTTAAAAAAAATTTTGAAATACCCTATTAGGGGGGTTGAAGTTTTAATTTGTGGAAAATCCCCTTTTGGGTCCCCTCTCCTGGGCATTGTGAAGAATAAAAAAACCCAAGATAGTCCTTTTTGCTTTGGAGGGGCCTGCCTGTCCTGCCTTTAAAACAACAACGACTGATGTGGTTTGGAAAAAGTTAATACTTTATTACTCCC
>JAODAL010013861.1:0-89569 GCA_025379985.1 Phyllomedusa bahiana
AATTTTTTCCCCCCCCCCCCCCCCCCCCCCCCCGGAAAACCAGTCCAACCCTGATCAGCACTGCAGGGACTATATTTACCCTGTAACTGGAGCTTATATCAGCAGCATAAATCAGCAAAAAAAAATTTTATGTGAAAATTCCCCCAGGTGTCTGTAAAAAATACGGCCAGTTTTGCTGTACTAAACACATAAACGTGTAGAATCATACGGTTGTGGTGCAACACGCCTCCAGAACACTCCCTGATCTCAGGCGCATTACAAAGTGCCGTGGGCGCCCGATAATGCGCCTAATTTTGGAATGCACCTGATTATAAATCTGGAGAACAGGGCTGCACCATTTTTTTTGGATGAAAGGACACCATCTTTTTAGTAGAATAACTGAATGCGAAATAAAAAGTTATAGCGTTCAAACCTGTGTGAACTAAAAAAAAATTAAAATGAGTCTGGTCAGTAAGGGAATAAATGTCCCAGTCAGGAACTGGTTAAAATAAATTAAAAAGCACTTTCATAACCCTTTCCCCATGATGAGCAGAGTAGTTGGCACCTCTTCTAGGCTGTGATCTTAATCACCCAGCACAGATGGTATTATGCCGTGACATCAATGCGCCATCAGTGCTGGGCCACCAAAAACCACAGGAAGGACCTTAGCATACCAGTCCAGGTGGTGCTTTGTTATTACTCTGTTTTTGCCACCTGTGCCAAGCCCTGCACAGGTAGTGCACAGCTATCACTGCATAACTACTTCTGCGCTGAGCCCAAATGGCAAAGGTTTCCTGTTGTGTAATAGTTTACAACTTTATCCATGTCCGGAGGGCCCATTGCAGGTGCACCTTTTGCACTGTGGTTAAAGTAGTGCTGCTGTAATGTATAATATGTATCTATCTACTGTATCTAGCAAAATCCCTTTAAAACCCCAAAAGTCAAATGTGTCTCTTGGTAAACATATTGAGTCAATAGGTAAAATAGATAATGTAAAGCATTTTTATGAGCAGCATTCATAACTATTAACATTTTCTTTGTGGCTAGCTTTACTAACAGAACAAAAGTTCACAAATCTTTGACAAACGTTTGCTGAGAAGCCAACATGTTTTATTGTGAAGAAGGTTGACATAACTTTCACCCTAACACACGCTAATCCAACTGTGTATTTGTGCAGCTTTTGTCTGAAAGGTGGAGAAAATTCTTTGCAAATTCAGTTTAAAAAACTGTCTTAAATGAAGTCAGTAGTTATATGTCAGTTAAATACTAATGTTTAAACCAGATGGTTATTTACTTTAGCATAACATTTTAAAGTGGGTCTCCAACTTTTATGATCATGTCAAATTTTTGTTTAAACATAAAAAAAAACTATACAGGTTTGAAACGCGTAACTGCACGTATGTATTATATAATTCCTCAATAAAGCTAAGATTTTTTAGTACTTTGGAGTTTTGGTGCATCTTAAATTTTTATGTCAGTAACTGAATTGGATCTCCACTGACCAGATCTTTCACCTTATTCTACACTGTGTCTCAGGACAATCTTGACAGTACAACTGGGACATGGATCCTGCTGAAGCTGTGTTACCTGATGCCGAGGGTCTCGTGGCAGAAATTACATGCCAGGGTGCTTGTCAAGAACAACTGTTTGCAATGCTACAGAACCTAGCGACTCATCTTCCTGAGGGTCCGTCTGCACTGGCTTCTGTACCAGCCCCCATTCTGGTGCCCATTCCTGCAATGCCAAGCAGCTCCTCTCTGCACCCACCGTTGCCTTCTCACTACAGTGGTAACACTACAGCCTGCCGAGGGTTCTTGAATCAGTGTACAATTCATTTTAAGGTCCTGGACAAGCAGTTCACCATGAATTGGGCTAAGGTGGCCTTCATTATCTCTCTGCTATCTGGTAAAGCAATGGCCTGGGTTACTACCCTATGGGAACAAGGGGACCAAGTTACAGCCAACTTGACAAACTTCCTAACCCTGTCTTCCGAACTGCCGTGGAAAAACAAGGCCCCAGTCGTGACCTTCTGGGAGGGATTGGCCGGTCGCATCAAGGATGAATTAGGGGGTGTGACCTGCCCACCAGTCTGGATGACATCATTACCCTAGCCACCTGCATTGGTGTCCACTTTGCGGAACGTCAACAGGAGGTTTCTTTAACAGCATGAAGCTTCCCGAAGCCACAGAGTTCCTCATCTGGCACCCGTTTTTTCAGCGGCCTCTTCAACCTCTCCCTGCTGCTTCCTGTGAAGAGCTTATGCAGGTTGACAGAGCCCACCTCTCTAAGGAAGAGAAGGCCTACAGAAAGAATATGGGCCTATGCCTCTACTGTGGTGTATCCAAGCATTTTCTGAGTGACTGCCTGATCCATCCGGGAAACTTCAGAGCCTAGATTTCACTGGAGTGGAGAACCTGGGCGAGGAATCCACCTCTCCACCCTTGACCATATTGGTCAACCTTATCCTGCCATCTGGTTCTAGTCTTCAAGTTACCAGGTTTGTGGACTCTGGGTCGGCGGGTAACTTCATCCATCCTGTACTGATCTCCAAATTTCAGCAGCCTCTAGCCAAGCCTCTCCCTGTCTCTTCTGTAAATGGGAAGGTCCTCTCATGTGCCATCAGGCATCGCACCCAACCTCTCAACCTGTGCATCGGAGTTCTGCATCGGGAACAGATTTCTTTCCTCATCCTACCTTGCTCCTATAGCATGCTTCTTCTGGGATTACCCTGGCTACATAGGCATAGTCCTAACCTAGACTGGAATTTTGGAGAAGTCCTACAGTGAAGCAACCAGTGCATCTTGTTTTCGTCTCCTCCTCATCTTCTGGATGCGTTGACTCTTCGGCCAGCAGCTCCAGCTCTTCCCGGACTCCCAGTGCACTACCAAGAATCTGTGGACGTCTTCTGCAAGAAACAGGATGAGTGTCTGTTTCCTCACCGGTCATATGATTGTCTTATTGAGCATCAGCCTGGCACCACCCCTCCTCAGATAGGGTATATCTGCTGTCCCGGCCTGAAACTGAAGTTATGTCAGCATACATCTAGGACAACCTGGCAAGGGCTTCATCCGCAAGTCGTCCTTTCCTGTGAGGGCATGATTTTTCTTTGTCAAGAAAAAGGATGGGTTCTTGTGGCTTTGCATAGACTATCGGGGTCTTAACGAGATCACCAGCAAGAACAATTACCCACTGCCGCTGATTTCGGAACTATTTGATAGAATCCAAAGGGGGGGGGGGAGGCCACAGTCTTTTCCAAACTCAACCTTATCTGCATCCACCAGGGGGATGAATGGAAGACCAAATTTAACACCCTTGATGGCCATTTTTAATATTTGGTAATGCTCTATGGTCTCTGTAATGCCACAGCTGTGTTTGAAGAATTTGTGAATGAAATCTTTAACGATCTGCTGTATAACTGTGTTCTGGTCTACCTGGACGACATTCTGGTCTACTCCCCAGATCTTTATTCTCATCTGACTCACGATCACCAGGTTCTCACCCACCTTTGGCACAACCACCTCTATGCCAAACTGGAGAAGTGTTTGTTCAAGCATTCCTGACTGCCACTCCTGGGGTACATTGTCTCTGTGCAATTTTTCCAGATGGACCCAGAGAAGTTATCAACAGTCCATAATTGGACACGTCCCAACAGTCTCCGGATTATACAGCGCTTCATCAGCTTTGCTAATTATTATCGCCAATTTATCCCACACTTCTGCACTCTCATGGTGCCTATTGTCTCACTCACCAAGAAGGGTAATAATCCTCGCCCATGGACTTCCAAAATCAGAAGAGCTGACTGAAATCTTCCTTCGCCTCCGCTCCAGTGCTCCAGTGGCCGGATACTGACAAAACCTTCTACTTGGAAGTAGATGCTTCCTCGGCCAGTGCCGAGGCTATTCTTCTGCAAAAGTGTGTCAAGGACAAATTTATTATCTGTATTTTTTTTCTAGAATCTTCTCTATGGCCGACAAGAACTATACCATCGGGGACATGGAACTTCTGGCCATTAAGCTGGCCTTGGAGGAGTGGCGACATCTTTTAGAGGGTGCACTTCATCCTGTTACCATCCATATGGACCACAAGTATCTTCTGTACCTGCAGACAGCTCACCATTGGTCCTTGTTTTTCTCAAGATTCAACCAGCTGCCAAGACCATTAAGGCGATGCACTATCCAGGGTCTCAGATGCCGCCGATGCTGCACCTGATCCTCAATATTTCATTTCTCCTGACACAGACTTCTCTACTGGCAGAAAGATATATTTAACATTCCTTTATGGGGTTTAAAAAAATAAAATGAAAAAAAAAACCATTAAAAATACCAGTAAAAACTATTTGTTACAATAAATACAAAAAATAAACATAACAAAAAATAGAATGTAAACATATTGTATTATGTTGATCCTAAGGCCATGTTCACACGGCTTAAAATGGGCCATATTTCGGTCCGTAATTACGCGCCGAAGTGCGCCAATTACGGGCTGAAAACGGCCCAGTCATTACGGTAATCCACAGTTCTCATAGAGAACTATGGATTACGTCTCCTCTCCGTGCTCGGCGAATCCGCCGGGCGGGGAGATAAGTGACATGTGAATTACCAGCGGCGTATACGCGCCGCTGGTAATGCATGTCATCCAATGCAAGTCATCCCCCGCTCCCGCCCCCGTCCATACGGCGTCATTGCGGGGCATAATTACGTCCCGCAGTTAAGCCGTGTGAACATAACCTAATAGCTTATACAATAAAGTTATAATTTATGATGATGTACAGTGCGAAAAAGTATTAAACTTTTTTTTTAACTGTAGGTTTCTACATTTCTCACAAAATAAAAATGCACATATGTACAGCACTAATATATGTATTACAAAGCATTGCAAAGCAATACTAATCCTGTTACAAACAAGGTTCTGTAAAGCTACATTGACTAAAATATCAAAAAAATATTATGAACATGAGAAGCAAAATTTTCTTGCCATTTCATCTTCCACCTCCTAATAAATCCAATGTAACACATGTAGGCAATCAGCTCAAACAACTTTCAGGGCAGAAAAGGTGACCAGGCTCATTTAAAGAAGAGTTGTTAATTTCTAGCCTCTCTATAAAGTTATCTGGGATTGACAGCATAGCACAGAGTATATTGTCTGTTTTGAGAGATTGTGTCTAAACATTTTCTAGAATTCTGTGTCCAGTTATCTAGATTCTTATAATTGTACATTATGCTATATATTTCAGTCTTGTTTGCCATCAGAATTTACTTAAGTCTATTTGTTTATTTCTGAGTACGGTAATATTTCTCAGTTTGTCAGTGCTGTTTGTTCTCGAGCTTTGTCTTGATTATTTCTGAGTTTTTGCATCTTCTCTTTGTATCAGAGTCAGTTCTTGGTCATGGGGATTGTTAGGGATGCTGTGATCTGGCGTTAGGATAGAAAAAGATTCAAAGAGAAGTAGGGTTAGCACTGGTTGGCATTGTCCAGCTTCCAAATGGAAGTAATTTATGTATAATCTTTACTCATGTGTTGACCATCATCTGCACTGTTGGGGATCATCATCTGCACTGTTGGGGTATGCTCACATGGCGTTTTTGTGGGCCGTATTTTGTGGTGTAATTGCGCTGCAATACGCCCGAACTATGCCCCGTAAATACAATAATTCATAGCTCTCATCAAGAGCTATGATCACCTGCCATTTTCCCCACCCCCGGGAAAACTAAAGTGAGTGAGGGCCCGGCCATAGCATTTTAGAAGTATGTGCTGGTCAGCACGTACTTCTAAAACACCAGGCACATAGCGGCACGCAAAGTATGCACTATTATATGCCTAGATGACGCCGTGTGAACTCACCCTTGTTCTGCAACTTCTTCATCCAATGGTGAGCCCCTTTTGGTTTTGTACTTGATATTGACTTTGTATAATTATTGCAAGCAACTGCTTGGTTTACCACCATTCACTAATATGTTGACTACTACCAATAAAATGTATTAAGTTCAGTTTTGGCATCCTGTGCAAAGCAGCCTCATAACATAAAGGTCACAATTGGCCTAGTCTGGAACTACATTTGGAATTGCAGCTATGTCCCATTCTTACGTCTGAGCTACGGAGATAGACATGGCTACACAAATATGGACAGCTTTGGTCCAGTTAAAGGGATACCACAGGATGGATCACCATCATTCATATTAATCTTACCATGGAAACCCCTAGTTGTTTAATAATTCAAACAAGGTTTGCACATTTGAAAAAAAAAACTTTGGTGTCTTCATTTTAATTCACAAAATCTTCTTCTCATATCAACTACCCTGGGAAACATGCACTGATCCTTACCTGGGTTACATAAGTCAATTAAACATTCAGTTGGTCTGGTTAATCCTGGCAAAAGTCTTCAAGATGAGCAAAGCATTTTCCTTGCTGATGAATTGATTCCACCAATAAACAGAAACCTAATCTTGAAGGATTAGAGTTACTGAGACATATTTTAATGTTCATCCTTTCAAACAAGATAATGTTACCACCATACAATGTTCTGTTCCCGTGTATAACGTCAGCCTTGTAGATCCAGAGAGGTAGGGCTTTTGACTTATGGCTGACTGCAAAGTACATACTTTCTCTTTGTATAATTTAATAGTATGCCCTCAGGTTTATGTGTGCATTTTAATCACTATTCAAAGATGGCTTAACAGCAATTGATTGAAAAGAAATCAAATAATCCATGTTGAAAGCAGTAGCTTTAGACTGCCAAAGTCTAAAAGGTTCAGTAGATGATGGTAAGAAACCATGTTTTCTTTTGATAAACTCTCTTACCTTGATATTCATACTGATCCATTAAATTCACAAAAACCATCTCAGCTGAATGTCTATAAAAACATCATTTGCCTATGAGTGACATTTGAGAGATCAAAGATGGGATCCTAGAAAATGCTACTGAAGTGAGTTCAAAGTCTCATTAGTGTGCTCGTTCTGAAGAATTTGTAGACTGTATCTTCACATTAAGAATACAAGTACTGAAATGTTGAAACAATGAAGGCATAGGATTTGCTGAAAGGAGATCTACACAACTGAAATCTGCAATTCATTCCTCCAGCGATATAAATCATGCCGCATTATGACATATTTCTAATCAGAATTGTGTCAAAACTAAGATTTCTGTGACTGCTGTTGCTGGATATTGCCATGTATGTTTTTAGATGAAAGACCTTAGAGCAGTCTCCATAGATGTGATTCATATCTAGTTACAGTATGCAGCTGATACAAAGAAACTGAAGTAGATGTTGAAAAGAAGCGTGCCACAATCCTGCACCTTCTGGCCTGGAAGTCATTTAACCCCCTTAAGGACGTAACTATTTTAATTTCTTATTTTTTCATCCCCACGTAGCAAAAGCCAGGGCTGCCATCAGTCATCTATAGTGTTGAGTGATTATTATCGACAAAGTTGAAATCGGCATGGTTTTTATGTTGATCGGAATTTTTCAATCACGCGATAATTTAGGTGAAAATCTGCGCATAATCTATTAATATAGTGCCATTTTCGGTGCTTCCTGTCATTTTGGCTGCCAGCAAATCATCTTAGAGAATAGAGCAGGGTGGGCTGTGCGTGCGACATCATGACTGGGATGTGTATCGGTTGCGATTGGCTGAACAATCACATGCACCTCGTTTTTACATTAGATACAAGCCCTTCCTGTTCATGATCAGGTGACTGATGTCAGTATCCTCAAAGCAGTAGCGTGCGCTCATGCCTCTGTGCAAAATCAGCCTCAGCAATAATAATTCTATTTGTTCACATCGTCGAGACCTGCTCTACATTTAGCTGTGATCTTACAACTTAGTTAGATCACGAGATTTGCAGATTTAGGTTAAGTTTAGGCAGTCACGGGGGAGCTGGGGGGAAGGGGGGCGGTTGGGGGGCCAGCCACACAGATAAACATAAATAAAAGGCTCTTCTTTTTAAAGAATGACTGAATTATTGTGTACAGTCTTATTGTAGACCATTGCATTGCAATAGCTTTATTTTTAAACTGTTTTCTATGAAACTATTACTTGTCTATTGGGCAGACCTGAAAACTTATATTAGGATACAGATCATTTTCTAGTAATCTGCAGGTCTATTTCTTAGGGCAAAACTCCACTTTTTATTATCAGTTATTACCATTTCAGATAGGGGTGCTTTTTCAATTTGGGCCCTCGTCCAGCTTTGTTGATAGAGCCAACTTGCAGTAAATTTGCATCCAGCAATTTTGTAGTCACCACAGATTGATAGGTGCAAAATACCTTTTTATTATCCGTTATACATTTAAGATACGTTGTTTTTTTCACTTTGGCGAAGGCCAGCTTTGTTGATAGAGCCACCTTGCAGTTAAATTTGTATACAGCCAATTGTGAGTCACCACAGGTGAATTGATAGGCAGGGGGCTGCCAAAAATACCTTTTTATTATCGTATAATTTAAGGATACGTGTTTTTTCACTTTGGCGCAGGCCAGCTTTGTTGATAGAGCCAACTTGCAGTTAACATTTGATTTCAGCAATTTTGTAGTCTAACACAGTGAATTGATTCGAGTGCCAGAAAAAACATTTTTATTTCACGTATACATTTCAGTACGTGTTTTTTTCACAACCTCACTTTGGCGCATGGCCAGCTTGGTTGATAGAGCCACCTTGTGTTAAATTTGAATACAGCAATTTTGTGGACCACAGGTGTACTGATAGGTGCCAAAAATATCGTTTATTATGCGTCATACGATTTCAGAAAGTGTTTTTTTCAACTTTCGGTTCAGTCAAGGGCTTTTTTAAATGAGGTACCTTGCACTTAAATTGTATCCAAGCAATTTTGTTGTCACCATAAGACGTGAATTGATAGGTGCCAAAAATAACCTTTTATTATCTGTTACATTCAGATACGTGTTTTTTCACTTTGGCACAGGTTCAGTCTTTTTTGATTAGTCGCCACCATTGCAGTTAAATTTGAATACAGCTATTTTGTAGTCTCCACAGGTGAATTTTGTAGGTGCCAAAAATACCTTTTATTATCCGTATAGATTTCGATACGCTGGTTTTTTTCACTTTGGCGCAGGCTGCTTTGTTGACTAGAGCCACTTGCAGTTAAATTTGATAGCTACCAACCATTTTTGTAGTCGCCACAGGTGAATTGGTAGGTGACCCAAATCCTTTTATTATCACGTTATACATTTCAGCATATGTGTTTTTTCTCACTTTGGTGCAGGCCCAGCTTTGTTGATAGAATCCACTTGCCGTTAAATGTGAATAACAGCAATTTTTGTAGTCACCAAGGTGTATTGATAGGTGCCAAAAATACCGTTTATTATAGTATTACATTTCAGATAAAGTGTTTTGTTTCTATTTTGGTCGTCAAGCTTTGTTGATAGAGGTACTTGCATTAAATTTCAATCCAGCAATTTTGTTTTGATTTTAGGGATTTGAGAAATAGCTGTGATTTGCGTTCTTTTAATAAGGACTTTCAAAAACTCTTCCATATTCTCAACTTTTTATGCTTCTGAACATGGAGCGAAATTCAGGTGGTAAAAGAGCAAAGAGGGGGGTGGAAAATTGAGGTGAGGTACGAGAAGAAGGTGCCTCCTTCCAGTGCCTCGTGTGGTGTCAACACGCCACATGCCCCACGCTGGATCGGTCAGTTGCCGGAAAGTCAGGCATGTCACGCTGGGTCAGGGCCCTGTGAATCTCAGTAACAGACCGCGTCGCCAATCTTTTACTTCGTGTTATGCAACCTGGCATCCAGCAGTCTTACCTCTCATCCTCCCATTCCCAGCCACAAATGTCATCATCAGCATCATCATCATTCGTCCAACATGAAGCGAAGGCAGCCCAAATGTCAACTCCGTGTGAATCTCACCTTCGTGGATAATCTCATATTCTGTGAAGACCTCTTTGATGACAAAATCGCGGTTTGGGGTCAAGAAGGCATGTTAAAAAGGATCAAGAGGCCAAAGAGGATGATTTTGTCCTGCTCTGAGCTGGTCATTCGGCAAAAATACCCGGTCAGCTGGTCGGCCAACGCCTTGCAGTGCCACTTGCTTGTAGCCCAACAGCTTCTGTGATGCAGTAAAAGTCAGGATGACAAGATGTCCCTGTGTTGATGATGATGAGTGATGGACGAATTTTGTGGATCCATCGTGGCTCTTTTCCGCCAGAATTTGCATTGCGACGAGCTTCAATCAACTGGACGAGAGACGGAAGACCGATGGGGTTAGTGTCAATATGGGTCCCGCCTACAAAAGGGAGAGGGCGGGGATCGCAAAGTAAGCTGATCTGATTCCGCCAGACCACGTGTCTCAGCGGTGGAAATCCCTCCGCAGCCTCGCTTATCGCCGTCAAAAAGGCTCCGGACAATCTCAAGCCTGGGCCTTCTTTGAGCAAGCCTCTGGATTCACCCATTGATGTCATATGCGCCTTTGACCGGTAAAAGCATAAGTAGAGGCATGAATCTTAGGGTAGTTTAACCACACCAACATGTCTAGGTCACATTGCAGCGATTTGCTGTGTTGCAATTGGAGGCAACACTTGGCCAAAATATGGCGCCAAGAACCGATGTCGCGGCTTCCCACACACACTGTCCACAACCCTTCTGTCTCCGCTCCTCCTCCTCTCCGCCCAACACCAAGCGTTCCTCAGCTGCCCTTTTTCTCATTCAGAGCATGGATCAGGGATCAGCCTCCCGCTTCTGCCTCCACCATCGCACCAAGTACCTCCAGCACACCCAGAGACCCACACCTACCCTTCTCACTCCTCAGCCAGTTTGACGACCTGCACGCCGTTCAGCGGACAGGTCTAGCAGCAGCCTTCTGTCTTCCAGGTTTTGGAGCAGTAACGAAACACTTTAAACCCCAAACAAATCCCAAAGCCCAAAAGCTGAATGTCGGCATTGCCAGGCTTTTGGCCTTGGAAATGTTGCCTTTCCGTCTGGTGGACTACAGATGGCTTCCGACACGTCATGGCCCTTGCCTGCCCCCAATACCAGATGTCCGTAGCAGCATTTCCTTTGCCAGAAAGCCATTCCCTGCCCTGGCCAGCCAGTGGTCATCTAAAATTTAAGGGCAGTTGTTGTTGCAGTATGTGGCCGGAAAGTTCATCTCCCCACGGACACATGGGACTAGTAAGCACGGCCAGGCTGCTATAATCTCTGTGGACAGCTCACTGGGTGAGCTGGGTAGATGTTACTCTGGGGGTGACGGTGGCTCTCAAGGCTCGGCGCGACGCTCTTCAAACCTAGGGATGGTGCAGGGCTCTTTCCCCCTCGGTCCTCTGGGTGGGCATCACGTGCCCAGAGAAACAGGCTGTGTGAAATTAATCTGTCTTGGAGACTGTCCAAACACAGGTACAGGAGATCCGTGGACGGCTCTCCGCAACGAAGAAACTACCGAGCGCTAGGCTGGGTGACAACGAACCTTGTGCCATGCAAGGTGCGTTTGACGATAACGGGCGAAAATCTGCTGGCCGCCCCTTAGATCGGTAGGCTGGAGCGACATCCCTTGCTGACACATGTCATGAAAACCTCATCGTCCAGAAATTTCTCAAACCGATACCCGGGTCTACACTGCCACTGCTAAGAAAGGTGAGGTCTGAGCTTCATTCTTCAGCCCATCGCACCCTGCTTCGTCTAACGGCCTGGCTGCGTCTGCAGCGTCAGCTTGGCCTCCCCGTGTCAACCGTGCTACTTCATTGTTGACGTGGAACACACTGGAATTCCACCCTCTCTCATGCTCCAGCGATTGTGGGAGCAGCGCACTGCCAATTGCAGTACGATGTGAACATGCATGACGAGCGCGGTGCTGGCACCTCGGGGTGTTGAGCCAACGAGAGTGGAGGCAGGTGAAAGAGCCTCTGCACCATCCATTGCCAGTTTTGAAGAAGCCACCCAAACATGGTCCAGTGTGGACGATGCCCTTGTCAGCATGAGCATTTGGTGATCTTTAGTTCTGGAAACGATCGTTGGACACTCTGAAAACATTCAGGTCCCGCCAGCGATGGAGGAGGAGGACGGACACAGATGGGACACGGAGCCTTTCTCTCCGTCGAATCCACAAGGCCCGAAAGTTTCTCTATTTTATCGGTCTTCATTTGGCAGTGGTTCGGGGGGTCCGCAGGGATAGTGCAAGGCAGGGCGCCTCAGCTATCTGGGTGCATTCATCTAAGGCAAAGATCAGGGCGGGCGGTGGGGGTCCTCAGTGGATTCCGGGTGTGTTTGAAGCACTGTGTCCGCAGGGAAGCGGTGGAGGAGGAGTATTCCTAGACACCGAAGTTAACCGACGTCCCTGCTTGGAAGGTGGTTGGCGCGGTTTTGAGGCGGAGGAGGAAGACGAGGATAGTGAGTTTGCTATGTGCCCCCGACCCACGATGCTTGGGTAATATCATGGATCCTTCTCTCACTTGAGTGCCTTGGATGCTCCTTTCCTCCAACATGATCCTCGCATTAAGGCCAATCAAAATGAAACAACAGTTACTGGGTGGCTCCCTCCTGGATTCCCGGTACAAAACAGAACTCAGCACTCTTTCCTTCCACACACCCCAAAATAGAGAGTTAATAATGCATGGAAATGGAGACCTTGGCTGATTGATCATCTCGAGACATCTGTTGCGTACCTGATTTCACGTTCTTAATTGTCAAGGTGGAACAAACGACCTGCGAAGTGACAGCAAGTTAGAGTGCCAATTAGGCGTTTAGCGGCTAGGCGGAGCAGCAGCTGTCTAGGTGGCCAGAAGCCTAATGGGGTGACCTTCTGGCAATCTTTAATTTACCATCACACAACAACATTGCAATGTGAGGCACACATACAAAACCAGAGACCAGCCTAAGATCATAGAAACACAGACTATCTGACGTCTCTCACACGATGTTTTTGTTGTTTTTTTCGGAACTCAATAAACTTCTGGGTATCCAAAATGGGTAATGAATCGGCCAAGCTCACTGCCAAGACATAGAGGTGTATGTCCTGCCCAGCAGCCCTGCGTCATATACTGTAGCGGACCTTCAGCACTGCTGGAGGGTAGTAATTACTAGACAAAACGCAATCCGGCTTTCCACAGATAATGTGGATCATTTGACTTTCCATCAGATGAATCAAGGCATGACTTGATGATGTTGTGGGCCCCACATTGTCCCCAGGTTCACCCGATTAGTTGCCGGTCTTACTTCACATTCCTCTTCAAACAGAAATGGCTCCTCTTGATAAATGTTTTTTAAATTTGATCATTTCTCTACTGCAATTTCTTATTCTCGGTTCCCAACAGATTCATTTGCTGGTTTTGCTGTAGAGGAGACTGTAAAAGACACCTAGGTTTCATGACAAAACCAATTTTCTCATTTTACTCACTTCATACTTTTGATTGTTCGCTTTGTCAATTGTTTTGGGGTCATTGTTGCCCTCACAATTTTTTACAGTGGCTTGAGAAAGAAGTAATTTTTATACATTTTTGGGGTCATGTTGATGTGAGAGTACAGCAATAATCATGGCCTTTGGAACAGAAATGTGGCTTCTACATGTGGCATTTCTCCCTCACAATTTTTAACTGTGGCTTGAGAAGTCAATATTGTATAATTTTTTGGGGTTAGCTGCTTTGAAAATGCAGCAATACACAGGTCCTATTCTAAAGAATTTTGTTTCTAATTAGACATTTGGTTCTTCACATAATTGTCAAAAGTGGCTCATAAGGGTTATGTTTTGAATTGTTGGGGGCCATTTTGCCTGTGCATTGCAGCTATACTACAGGTCATATTATAAAAAAATGTTGTTATCTAACAGACATATTGTTTCTTCACAATTGTCAAAAGTGGCTCATGAGTCATGCTTTGAATTTTTGGGGGCATTTTTGCTGGGGAAGGCAGCTAGACTACAGGCCCTATTGTAAAAATGTGGTTTCTAACAGGAACATTTGTTCTTCACAATTGTCAAGAGTGGTCAGGGTGATGGTGGCTGTAGAAACAGGAATAGGTAGGACACTGTTAATGGACACATATTGGCAAAATGAACTTGTTTTTGAAGATTTTAACATTGCTGCAATCCCTGTATGAGACAACCCATTTAATACAATTAAAATAAAAGAGGAATCAAAGACTTGGTGGGATACCATTATATTTTAAAAGTGTTTCTAGAATTAAACTACTAAAAAATCTTGCATGTACAAATAGCTTGGTAAAAATTATTCCTCTGAAATTGTACAAAGGGAGGTACAGGATAAACTAGACCAGATGTAGGTTAGTTCAGAGGACATGAGTACTGGACGCACGGACAGAGAACACAAGTACAGAGACAATTTCCTCCAGCCTCGTTGGAGTAAAATGAAGAAAACGAATGCCAAGAAAATGGGCACCTGGGTGGAACAGGAGCGTTAACCACCAGTATTCCCAAGTGAAGCTCAATTGGTACGACTCATACGGAGGGGCTCAAGACGCTACCCAGGTATTGACTGGTGTACTGAAGGAAGGCTTGGACGGTCTTTAATCTTAACCACTTCCTCTTCAGCACATCTGCTTCTGCACGACTGTTTTCGTTGACCTGAGTCCATAAGGGCCATTTTTTACCGTGTTAATAGATGACGGACGCCAGCTTGGGCTCTCACAGCACCCACTGTATAACTCTGGCCCTGAGCATGAACCTGGTGTTAATAGTGACAGACGCTAGCTGGTGCTCTCACCGCACCCAACTGTAACTCATGCCCTGGCTGCTAAACCTGGGCGTGTTATAGATGTCAGACGCAAGCACTAGGCTCTCACCGCACCACTGTAAGTTGGCAGCTGACCTCCGTGTTAACAGATGGGTGACTGGCAGCACTGGCCTCTCAACGTTAGGGGCAATCAGAGAGCTTCAAATTTCTCTAAAAATCAGAGATTTTGAAAAAGGTGATTTCTTTGAGGTAATTAGTGTCAAATAGGGCTCCCCCCCAGGGCTGGGAACACAAATGCCACAATTCGAGGCTTTTAAATTTTCTGGGGCTGGAGTCACTATGGGGGTTCGCATCATTTGTCTCCAGGGGCCGGGTAGTCTGTCACCTAATCACATGAAGATGGATTTTGGAAGAAAATTAAACCAGGAGGGCATAAATGTCTTCTCAATACTAAGAAGTGTTTTGGGGATTATTAGGACTATTGTGTATTACTTAACACATCTACACGTGTAAAAAATACCTTTCTTAAAAAACTGCAGGGAAGGGTGTTTGTTGCTATGTTTTCAAACTGAATAAAAAGCAATATGATAATATAGTAAAACTTCTATAAATTAAACTTCCCTAAATCAATTTCTGTAAACAAATGTCTCAAGTTACAAAAAATATTCTAAATGACAGATCACTGTAACAAAATAGCATAGTGCCACTTTGTGATCTGTGGATCAAACAGGTTTAAGGGTCATGCTGTGGCCCAGGACAGATATAGTCAATGTCCAGTGAAACTAAAATGGTGGTTCAAAGACTCCTTTTTCCGGCACTTTTTAATCTGGGGGTCAGACAGGTTTAATGGTCACTCTGCGGTACAGGACAGATAAAGTCAATGTCCAGGTCAACTAAAATGGTGGTTCAAAGACTCCTTTTTCCGGCACTTTTTAATCTGGGAGTCATGCAGGTTTGGGGCTCATGCTGTGGCCCAGGACAGGTATAGTCAATGTCCAGTTCAACTAAAATGGTGGTTCAAAGACTCCTTTTCCCGTCACTTTTTAATCTGTGGGTCTGACAGGTTTAATGGTCATTCTGCGGTACAGGACAGATATAGTCAATGTCCAGTTCAACTAAAATGGCGGTTGAAAGACTCCTTTTTGCGGCACTTTTTAAATCTGGGGTTCATGCAGGTTTGGGGCTCATGCTGGGTTTCAGGACAGGGATATTCAATGTCCAGTACAAGAACAATGATGGTTCAAATCATACTGCCTTCTGGCACTTTTTAATTTGTGGGTGATGCAGGTTTAAGGGTCAGGCTGTGGTACAAGACAGGGATAGTGAATGGTCTGTGACTTTTTTTCTGTGACTTTTATAACCTAAGTGTGTTGCCTAAGATGTAGCACGTATCCATTTGACTGTTGTGGATGTTAATTCCAGCTTCTCCAGCCCTGTTTGGGTGTCAGAATGAAGGTGTTGTTCCTCTCCCATAGACTTTAATGGTCATCGTCGATAATCTATTATCGACTATCGTAAATCGTCTTGATAATTGCCCGTATCGACTATCGACCCGATGACGATAGTCAACGTAATCGCTCATCACTAGTCATCTATTAACCATTTCAGGGCCCCATACGGCCAAATCAAATGGGGCCCCCACCCATTACTAGTTTCTATTTTTTAACATATAAGTGGGCCCCTTTTTGACTAAGGCCCCTAACAGGAGTATTGCCCGTACCCAAAAGCCCAAACATATTTTTTCCTCATTGATATGGCTGTATTAGAGTTTCTTTGTTATTTGCAGGACAAATAAAATCTTTTTAGTGCTGCAGTGTTAATCACCATATAATGTATTGGGAATTCTCCCCAAACTTGTGTGCGGTTGAATTTGAAAAAAGATATATTACACAGGGGAAAAAAAATGACAAATCTGGGGCAAGATCTATGAATTTGCACACTCCATTTTTTTGTCTTAGCGCCGACACACCAGTTCTAAATAGATATAGAGGAGTTTGACAGTATGAATGAAAGTGTTATGCGCCAAACATTTTTGGTACACAACACTCAGAATTGGCGCATTTGAGTATATTATTCGGCAAACTTTGTATGGCAGTTTTGCACCAAACTTTGGAGCATTAAAATGTTTCGTCAGGTGCACATTGTACCAAGTTTGGTCGTTTGCCTGTTCATACATCTATAAAACCAGCAATATACAGCAAAAATTGACGAATTCATAGATGTCACCCTTGAGTCTGAAAATCCCATCCACTTTGTTCTAGCAGCTCTAGTTTATGAGATGTTGATTACATAATTCTACATTGTTCCTGTATTTAATTTGTTCATAAATATGTAATGCAGATGAATAGAATTGAAGTTGCTCATGCACATTCATGTTTTTGTTTACATGTGTTCTTTGACAGCAACATGTATGTTCGGGGCTGCACCAGTTTTTGGGCTGAAAGGACCTGTACTCTAGATTTATAATCAGACACACTCAAAAATTATGCGCATCATTGGGCGCCCGCAGGGGCGCGTTCTATAGGCGTATGATTCTACACATTTATGACGGGAGGAAGGCGGCAAAACTGGGCGCATTACTGCTGAAGCAGGTAGAAAGTGGTTTACCTGAGCCTGATTTGTCGTTTTGTAGCTAGAAAGAACTAAATCTATGATCCACAGTAGAAAAGGTTCATAAATTCAGGCGCATTCTACGCTACTAATGCACAAAAAAATAGTCGTCTGGGTGCCAAAATACATACATGTCGCCCTAAGTGTTCTAAAATTTATGTAATTTTTGTTTCACATGAATTTCCAACATTTCCTTGGTACAATATTGAGTGACCACTACTTTCAGCAGCATGTGCTTGGTAAGGTGGCAATGTGGAATCTCCAAAAGTGGAGCTCATATGTGAAAATGGGTCATTTTCAGAATCAGTGCCCCAAACATGCTCAAAAAACAGTCCCAACTTTTAAGGCACCAAAATGAGTGTTACCTAGTGTTATCTTTATTCTGTGGGTCAGTACAATTCTAGCAGTCTCCAATTTATATAGTTTTTGGTCCATTTTACTAATAAACAAGAATAAAAACCTTTAAAAAATATTGCTTTTTGAGTTTTTGAGATCCATCTTTTTTTTTTTTACAGACCTGTGTGAGGACTTCTGTACAGTTTTTATTGGTACCATTTTGGGATCCATGCAACTTTTTATCACTTCTTATTCCAATCTTTTAAGGAGGTGACCAAATAAATACACGTTTTCTAGGTTTTTTTATGGTGTTCTGTTCACCTCTTGAGGCACATGAGTTTAAAAGAAAATACTGCATGTGGTCACTTATTTTTAATGTGAGGCATATGGGATTACTAAATTGATAATGGTGCCAGTCTCACAGCAGTATCATAGGTTACAAAGTAATAGACTAACCATTCAAAGAAAGGACTGAGGATCCTGCTTATGAGTACTTATAGTCTTCCTTACAGTCTAAGAGGATATAGAGATGACCAAGAGGGAAAAAATGGTGTGTGTTTATTACAATGGTTCAGCCATCTTTTATGCAGAATAAAGGTAGTACACATAAAACAGCATGACACAAACATGAAGGCAGTATCTGTGTATGCACGGAAACTAAGTGCATTAGGTAACTGTTAAATGAACTGATGTGATGCTGAGCAACAATGGTAATAAAAGGAAAGGAGACTATTTATGAAATGTGATATGTTTGCCTGGCTAAAAAGATGCATTTTGGACTTCTATAAAACGGTGGATGCTAGGAATAAATCTGATTATCTGGGAGGTTAATTTCATAAAACTGTTATAGCACAAAAACAAGAGTCTTAAAGAGAAGAGTTAGAGGTTAAGGTGATAGAGATGAGGAAGAAAATATAGATAGGAGGGTGCAGCACTGTGGAGAGCTTTGTTGTTGAAAGTAGTAGGATTATATAAAAAGGGTTGTTCTGGTCTTCCATTTAAAGTCATCTATTTCTGAATGGGAACACCACAACGGCTGTGGCTGATTGACTAAGAAGGTCATATTACATCACGAATTACATCACCATTTGGAGCTGTTCACTTCTGTGATGTAACTATGTGGCATGTAACTTCTGCAGTCAATCAGTGGATGCAGCGTTGAGATACCACTCCAGAAATAGAAGACTGGAAATAGAAGACCAGAGAGATCCAGCACTGGAGACCAGAGGAAGGTGAGAATATTTTTTTTTGTATGTCTGAAACACGTCTGCCATGTTAATGAGTTCTTGAGCTGTCTGTGTTTATTTGGATTTTAAATAATATGGAATAAAATTTGACAGACATTTCTTTCGATTGGTGAGCTGGCATATTGGGATTTGTATGCACCATTTTTTTTTATCTTGGTGCCGAAACACAAGTTCTAAATAGATGTAGAGGACTGTACAATATGACATTATGAATGAAAATGTTATGCGCCAAACATTTTGGCGCATAGAGTGTAATGTGCCAAACTTTGTATGGTTCATAGAGTGTAATGCCCCAAACTTTGTATGGCAGTTTCACATCAATCTTTCGTGCATTCCAGGCACAATAAAATGTGTTGTGCCACCTATCGAACAGTGTGGCAGCAGTTTTTCGGTGCAATATACAGAAAAAAAAATACTGCATGTCAATTCATAGATGTTGCCCATTGTGTTTGTACTTTGGAAAAGATATAGGGCTGGAGCTGGCAGTTAACCTTTGAACTAATTGATGTCACCATTATACCAGGAGAGGAAAGTGGGAAAGGAAAAGCCCAGGAGACTTGAGAGGAGGAGTTAGTTCAGTGCAGGTGGAGAGAGGAGAAGTTGTACGAGTGGGTAGGTTTCTGGTTGGGAGGATAGCAGAGAGGGCTGTCGGAAGTATGCCCTGGTAAGAAGTGCCCGTGGTTCCCAGTGCCATGAGCATGCATTGTATCAGAGGATATAGGGAGACGACTTGTGCTTCAAGAGGGAAGCTCCCTATTGATGCACAAGAAGAGAGATTTAAGAAATGGTTCCTCACAGACTCAGGTTGACTGAGAAATTTTCTTCCTATGTTGCCTTCAAGTTCTCTACAAGTTACTTAATCGAGTTTGAATAACACCCGGGTTGTGTCGTCTGGCCTACAAGCTTACACACTGAATTGGAAAGATCTGATTTACGTTGTTTGGTAAATGGTAGGAACACAATAAATTCAGTTTTAGGTAGAGAGAGGGTATGATTTTATAGCCAACAGACAGTTACTTCTGTTTAGTATTATTGCAGGAGTGATGTATTTAATTGGTTGTCATCAGTATAGAGACGGTACCGAAAGCTACGTCTTGATAGTGTGTCTAATAGCGGCAGTCAAACAAGGACATGACCTAGGACTGAATCTTGAGGAAACCAAACAGAAACAGGAAGAGGAGAGGAAGTAAATCTGGAAAATAAGGTACTAAACATACAGTTAAAGAGGTAGGAAAATAACCAAATGAAAGAACAGTATCTTTAAAGGGGTTGTCCAGGATTCGACAAACATGGCTGCTTTCTTTTAAAAACAGTGTCACACCGGTCCATTAGTTTCTGGTATTACAACAAAGTTTAATTCACTTCACTGGAGTTTAGCTGCAATACCAGGAACAAATGCATGGACAGGTATGAAGCTGTTTATTGAAGAAAGCAGCCAGATTTTTCTTAACCTGAACAATACTTGTAAGACCAAAAGGAGAAAACCATACCTAGTAGAGGTTGTTGGCCCATAGTATCAAAAGCTGCAGAAAGATCCAGAAGAATCAACACAGATTAGTTACGGTTTCTATTAAATTTAGTTGTCAGGAATTAATTTTAAATTTTAGTAAGGGCAGTATAAAGTGCAAAAGCTGAAATGTATGAGGTCGAGAAGAAGGTAGCACAGAGATTGCTGATCAAGTGAGAGAAAAACAAACATTTTAGTAGTTTAGAGCTGAAGAGAAGATTACAGACAGGTCCATAGTTAGCACTGTAACT
Source organism: Phyllomedusa bahiana (assembly GCA_025379985.1). Lineage (NCBI taxonomy): Eukaryota > Metazoa > Chordata > Amphibia > Anura > Hylidae > Phyllomedusa > Phyllomedusa bahiana. The sequence goes on from JAODAL010013861.1 coordinate 20,563, forward strand.
GTTGGGTCAAAATATGTTTTTTTAGTAATAGGGGTTATGACATTATGTTCAAAAGAGAACAGAGAGATACCAGAAAAACAATAGAGGTTAGATATTTAAGTAAGATGAGCAGTGACAAACACAGAGGTAGAGTAGACAGAGAAGGGCAAACTGGATTAGGTGTGGGGCAAAACGTCCACTATGGGTGGGTTCACAATATGTTAATGGTTAACTTCGATGTATCTGTCAGGGTACTGTGATTAAAAGGTGGATACCACGACGTAGGAGCAGAGGCCCCATAGAGAATTGTAGACCAGACATAATCCTGTGTGTGCTACGTATGCTCTATTTTCCGCAGGCATACACATTTCCTTAATAAAAGGATAGACTAACTACACTATTGAGTCCTGCAAGATAAGTGTAGAGCAAACGTAGTCCACACAGGGCTAAGTCTTGTCCATTATTCTCTTTAGGGCCACCATGGCTGTGACATGATTTCCACTGTAGTGCATTTTTTCATGGTACCCTGACAGATAGCTCGAACGTAGCCCTTAACATAGTGTGAACATAAACTAAGGCTATGTCTACATAACAATGTTAAAATGCCGTCCAAAATCCGATGGTATTTTAACATCGCTGGGCCACAGTTCTTGGCGCAGATTTTCACTAAAAAGTTTTTGGATTTGTCGTTAGTTCTGTACATTGAATGTATGGGAATCCAACGGCAATCCTGTAGAAGATCAAACAGAAAAAATCTGTGCCGTATAGCATTGCAGTCTACACAGCAGTAGGTACAGCTGGATTTTCGGTGGATTCTAAATAATGAATCTGCCAAAAATCCGATGAGAATATAGTGCGGTATAGACACAGCCCAATGTTGGTAGAGGGGAAAGGAAGAAGAGAGGGATTCTTTTTCTGCTATTGTGTGAAATGCTGATAGTGTAGCAGAGACAGTGTGTAAGAAAAAGTGATTGATACTACTTAGGGACAAGAAAATATTTTCATGTTGAATGTTGTCAATTTTAACCTTGACAAAATTGGCCAGGCCTTAAGCACTAAGATGTACCTGAATTATAAGACTAATAAGGAAGTGAAGAGTATCAAAGAGTGCTTTTGAAATTATTAGATACTGTGGAGATTATAGAGGTAAAATAGGTTTGTTTGGGCGGAGGGGCAGAATTGGACACATATGATTTTGTCCATAGGTGTTCTGCCCATCTATAGCCCTATTTAAAGGGGTTGTCTGGTTACAACAATTGGCTTCCTTTTATGCTGATTGCCAAACAGAGCTTGTGAAATGGAGGGGTGTGTTTCTCCTCCCAGCAGGGAGTATCTTCACTCTAGCAGACATGCCCCCAAAGTGTGCACGTGATGATTCATTCTGTGTGTGATGGGGTAAGTGATAGATTCTCAGCAGTCATTGGAATCATTGGAAATGAAAAGCTAAGTGTATCTAAATTTCTCACTCTCTCCACATACTTTGTTACTAGAATGGGCATTTGGTATTCAGGACTCTGGGAAAGATAGGTAGTGTTGAGCGATTATTATCGACAAAGTTGAAATCGGCACAGTTTTTATGTTGATCGAAATTTTTAGATCATATGATAATTTAGGTTAAAATCTGTGCATCATCTATTAATATTGCGCCATTTTCGGCGCTTCCTGTCATTTTGGCGGCCAGCAAATCAGCTTACAGAATAGAGCAGGGTGAGATGTGTGTGCGACGTCATGACTGGGATGTGTATGGTTGCGATTGGCTGAAAAAATCACATGACCTCGTTTTACATAGAACAGCCCTTCCTGTTCATGATCAGTGTCTCTCAGCGTCTCATAGCAGTAGGACGTGCGCTCTGCCTGTGTCCAAACAGCTCAGCAAAATTATTCTATTTCTTCACAGAGAAAGCTCCACTGTTAGGCTATGTTCACACGGCTTAAAATGGGCCGTATTTCGGTCCGTAATTACGCGCCGAAGTGCGCCAATTACGGGCCGAAAACGGCCCATTCATTACGGTAATTCACAGTTCTCATAGAGAACTATGGATTACGTCTCCTCTCCCCGCCCGGCGAAGCCGCCGGGCGGGGAGATAATTGACATGTCACTTTCTAGCGGCGTATACGCGCCGCTAGCAGTGATAGTCAATGGGCCGGCGAAGTGCCGGCCCCCTGCTTACTCCCCCGCTCCCGCCCCGCCCCCGTCCACACGGCGTAATTGCGGGGCGAAATTACGTCCCGCAATTAAGCCGTGTGAACATAGCCTTAGCTGTGATCCTTACAACTTAGTTAGATCAGAGATTGGAAGATTTTATGTAGTTAGGTTTAGAATTTAAACGGCGCAACAACCGGTGTAACGTCACCGGGGGAGCGGGGGGGGGGGGGGGGGGGGACCGCTGGCGAACACAGACAAGCGCATAGACCAAAAACAAGAAATTAAGACTCCCGTTTCCCCCTTCACCGGGGAGTTTTTTTGTCTGGGCTTGCTTCCCCTTTGCTTTTTTCTTTGAAATTCCCAGCGGCTGCTACTGCTTGTCGTGTTGCCTTCTTTCCGGGGGAGAGCTCCCAGTTTCGCTCCTTACTTCAAATCAAAAAATTCCCCAAGGGGAAAATTCAGTGGCCCAAAGGGTTTACTTCAAAAACTTTTTTTTTAAAATTTCTTTCTTCCACAAGATTAGCTTTAAAACGCCGACGGTTTCGGGACCCTCGGGACCCTTTTTCAGGGGCATATAAAATTCGACAAAAAACTTTTCCCTAAGTAAACCCAAACAAAAAAACACGTCATGCATCACAGGGTCATGGGGTAGTTTAATTTTTTAACCCTTGGATAGCTAAAAATTCTTTTGTTTTAAATAGAACCCTTTTGGGTATTGCAAACAATTATTGTTTATTAATGCAGGTTCCTAACTTTTATAAAAATTTTAATATTCGACATATTTTTGGGCCATTTTGCAGATTAACAAATGAGATTGCAAAATGCTTCAGCAATATATGCGTTTTTTCAAAATTTGAAATGCTTTAAAACTTTTGACATTTTTTCAATTTTTTACAGGAGATCATTCTTTTTTCTTTCCTCTAGGGCTTTTATATAGTTTTATTCAACACCTTTTTTGGGAAATTTTTTTGCGGGTTTTCCCAACTTTGGGGATTGCAAATGCTTCATGCAATAATGCTGATTTTCTAAAAGGGTTTTGCATTAAAGAATGCATTAAATTTTAAACAGTTTTTCAATGAAAATACATGAGATCATGTCGTTTTTCATGCCTCTGGGGCTTTTTAATATAAAATATATTAAAACACATGTTTACCCAATTTTTTTTGCGGGTTAACAACATGGGTTGAAAAAAAGCTTCATGCAATAAATGTGTTTTTCTAAAATAAAACCCTTTATACTTTTTAAACATTTTTTTTCAATGTAGTACATGGGGTTTCTGTCGTTTTTTTCATCCCTTTTGGGGGAAGGGGGGGGTTATGCATGAAGAACCCCAATTTTTTTTGGGGGGCCCTCATAACCTTACTTTATGTTCCCAATCCCCCCCCTCTTTGGGGGTTTAAAATTTCCCCTTTCCCAAAACCCCCAATTTTGCCCCCCCAACTTAAAAAAAATGGAAATTCCTGTTTCCATGTTTTTTAAAACGAAATGCCCTGGATCCCCCGAAAAAATTTACTTTTTTGTTTCGTATGCCTGCCAGGTGTTCTGCAATTCATACCAAAAACATCACCCAAAACATACAATAGCGGCGAAAAGAGAGGGGGGCGAATTTCTCAAAAATTCGGTTCGGTCACTTCGCCGAATTTTTCCCAAAACAAAATTCGTTTCGGCCCCGTTTTAATTTCGGCACAAAATCACTTTAAAAAAAAAAACAGCTATTCCGGGCTGCCCAGAGCCTGCAGGGGCCGGTAGAACTTGTCCCAGTTTAAAATATGCGGGGGGGAAAAGTTTGGGTTTTGGTTTTCATACAATGTTGTTTTTTTAGTATGCCCACGCAATGACTGCCCCCGCCTTAGAATCACCCCCCCCCCCCCCCCCGCCCCCCCCCGCCCCCCCCCCCCCCCCCCCCCCCCCCCCCCCCCCCCCCCCCCCCCCCCCCCCCCCCCCCCCCTTCACTACAAATCCCCTGGGACTTATGGGGGCAAAACTGCCCAAAAAACTGAAGCGGGAAAGGGTTAGCCGATAAAGCCCCATGCAGCAAAAGCGGAAAAAAAAACTGAGAGCTCAGGGGGCCCAACTTTAGTAAACAAGTGTGGAGGTGACGGCGGCGGGCCACGCAGCTGAGGTCAACAGGGCACAATGACATTCTGGAATTTGGCCAAAACTTACCAGGCCGCAAAAGGGGCACAAGGGACACATTTGGGGGAGGGTCACGGGGGCAGAAGCATGGGTTTCGGGCAGTGGCAAAAAGACAAATTTTTTGGAGCTGGCAAAAAAGGATTGGGCCCCAAAGATTTGGAAACAAAACACATTGTGGAGGGAAACGGCAGGAGCAACGCAGCAGCATAAGGTCAACAGTGGCACAATCACAGTGGGGGAGGCACGGAAAGCACCCACAATCACAGCATGAGTCAGACAGTGGCACAATGAAAAATTCTGGGTGGAAAAAACGGGATTTGGGGCCACAGTGTGGAGGGCCCCGGCAGCAGCCAGGGCAGCAGGCATGAGGTCAGAAGTGGCAAAAATGACCAGTGGGGGAGGGCACGCGGGAGTCACAGCAGCGAAAGAGGTCAGAGGTGGCCCCAAAGACATTCTGCAGGTGGCAAAAAGTATTGGGGCCACAGAGGGGCACAAGACTGGGGAGCGGAAGGTCAGGGCCGGCAGCGCATGGGGGGGGGTTCCAGGCATTGGCAAAATGACGAGAGTGGAGGTGATAAAAGGGAAAGCAACAGCTGAGGTCAGAGAGTGGCAAAATAAAATTCTGGGGGTGGCAAAACAGTCCCAGGCCGCAGAGGGGCCCCAATGCCCAAAAGTGTGGATGCCCGGCAACAGCAACAGCAGCACAGCATGAGCACATAGAGTGCCAAATGACAGAGTTTGGGGGGGTGGAAAATCCCAAGTCCCTGGAAAAGCCCGGTTGGTAGGCAGATGGAGAAACTATCAGGCAGATGTGGGGGAACCCAGGCGGGTGGCGGCATCAGAAAAGGGCTGAGGAAGGAAATTTTAAACCCAGACTGACCCCCAAGGGCTTTTGGGGGTTGGTGGAAACCGCCGATCCCCGCCGGGTTTATCTTGACAAAAGGTCAGTTCGTTCAACTTTTCCCCGGGAAAAGGGGGGGTTCCCCTTTGGGGGTAACGATGGCCCCCGCCGCACTAAACCCCCACCCCGCTCTGATGCCACATACGGCCGGCAGGACAGCTTCTCCACTGCAAACTCGGCAAGTTCCCGGCCACACACCCAGTTTGGCTCCCCCAGTAGTCCACGGTTTTTTTTAAAGGGGGTGGCAGATTTGCGGGCCCCAAGTGGCCACAACCGGGGTTTCAGGGAATGCTCCATGTCCGCTCCCTGTGCTGGGGGGATGCCCTCCTCACTGGGCGGGTGAAGGAATGCTCATTGGGTGACTCCAAACTTGGTTACTGCTGATGGAGCGGGTATTTGTTTCCAAACCCCCCCACCTTCCCCCAGCAGCCCGCGGCAGTAGTACGTGACCCTTTGGGGCCCCCCCGGGTTTAAACCCCCCCTTTTGGGGGGGGGGGAGGGGGGGACGATGCCCCCAACATAGGCAGGGGCCAACGATTACGGGGGAAATTTCCCTATAGTTTTTTGATTTTGGTCCCCCTTTCCCTCTAAAAGGGGGGAAAAAGGGCCCCCATTTTGCCCGGTACGGGGCCAATGGGTGGAGGGGCCGAAGTCACCCCTCTGCCAAAGGGGACTTTTTCCGGCCCTGTCCTAGCCGGGCAATAAGCATGCGCGGGAAAATCTGCCCCAAGGGAAAATCCGGGGGGCTCCCTGCCTCCTTTTCCCACTGTATCCCTCCCCAGGGTGTTTGGGAGTAAATCTGCCCGCTTCCTCTCCCCATCCACCTCCTCCGCTGCCCCTGCTCCCCCTCTTTTGGGTCCCCTTTGGGTAGAAAATCCACTCATTTCACCAACAATGCTTCTGCTCCAAGGGTCCCCCTCCTCCCCCTCCTCCTCCATTTCAGTCCCCCCCGGCCCTCTGTGGCCACGAAAAGTAGTCGCCACATCTCCAGCCCCCCTGCCCGGGACAGATTTTTAAAGCATCTGTTCCAGGACATGAACATTTGGAATGACGTTTATTCCCTTAGCCTGGCAAATGACAAATAACGTCCCTTTCCTCGAAGGGCCCTTAAACAAAGGGAAAGGTGTCACGCATGACCCGGGCCACGGGCTGAAATCAAATTTACACAGGGGAGTACTTCTGTCTCCCCTGGTCATAAAAAAAATCGTTAAGGGCCCCTTTCTCTGTTCATACAGTCTTTCCAAAACATGTGCGGGCTGGAATTCCAGCGGGTAAACATCGCAAAAATCAGAATTTTGGGGGACCCTTTTGGGCCGCGGGCAACCGAGGGGGGTTTCCCTTTGGCTTTGTAGAATGGAAAAAGGTGCATGACATTTTTTCCTTTGGCCAATTTCAGAATGTTCTGAAAAACGGGGGAAGCCCTTTGGGAAACCCCCCTTTTTTACAACCGTTTGAAAAACGTGCCCTTTGCGGGGGCCCCTTTGGACCACCCCTCCTGGGGTGCACGCGGACACCATTTTCCCTCCCTTTTGTCCTCCCCCGGGGGTTTTCCGTTTTTCCCTTTGGGCGCGGGAAAGCCACACATCGATTTCTTGCTGCAGCGCGGAGCATTCCCTCCCCGTGTGATTTTCGTTCGCCGAGGAAAGCTAGGTGTAAAAACCGCGTGACACCGCTGTGCCCAACACATGTGGTAGTGGGCAGAAACTTGTGGGGGCTGAGATGGGGGTGGGTTTGGTGGAGGGGGAAAGGAGGGGGACTTTGGGCGCAAGGACCCGGGCATTTGAAAAAGTGGAGGAGAAAGCGGCTTCCCTGCCCAAAGTTGTTGGTGTGCCTGGCGGGAAGCAAAATTCACCCAGTGGGCCGAAAAAGGACATGTACTGGCCCTGACCGTAGTTAAAAGCTCCAGACCCCCGGCTGCCGTGTACCTTGGAACAAACCGATAAGCTCAAGGCTGACCCACTTTCTGTTCTACATATTTAAAAGTGCTGGTACCCTTTTTTGGAAAAAAAATTACGGTTGGAACTCTCCATCTCGGGTGGGCACAAGCCATTAGTTCCCCTAAGGTGCAGGGGGTTTCCCCCATTTGGGGAAAAGGGGGGGCTGCAGTACCAACCAAAATGGACGGAGCACGGTCAGGGTGCTGCACCTTAAAGGGTGGTTGGATCATACGTTGTTCCCCTTTACCCCCGCCTCTCTGAACGACTGCCGGGGCCATGAGTAGCGAGGAGCAGGGGCTTTTGGACCGGGGGGGAGGGCCCAAAGGGGAAAAAAGCTGCCTTCTGAAAAGGTGGTTTGGGAGCCTTTACTGGGTGGGAAAAGGATGCGTGCCACTGGCCGCTGCTGCTGCCCGCAGCGGAGGAGGGCCCCCACATCCGGGGGCCACGTTTTTCCCAGGCCACCGGGGGTTTGGGGACGCTGCATGTGTTTACGCAGGGGCCCTTGTTTCCCCAAAGTTAGCTCCCTGGCCCCCTTACTTTTTGCCCCAGATTCTACATATACCCATTTCGGGTCCTCCGGGGTCTTAGCAAAGAAAAAATTTCCACACCCACCCCCATAGCTGTTTTTTTCCCCCAACGCTCCGCATGAGTGAAACGCCGCCCCGCCTCGCTGGCCCCCTGCCCTACTGTCTTGGGGCCCGGGGAAAACGGGTTTTTTTACCCCGTGGCCGCTTTCTCCCGCCCCAACTGCCCGCCAAACCCCGGGTTTACTCCCCCCACACAACCCACTTCTGGCTGGGGGCCCCTGCCCCGACACGGGAAGTGCGCCCTCTTCTCCCGACGATGATGAAGCCCTTGCTTTTACCCGGGTCCCAAAATGCGGCGGCTACACATCATCTATTTGTGTTTTTTATCGTCACTACTGTCCTCATCACCGGCCCTTGGTAAAGGGCCAGGCTGACCTCTCACCACAGGGCCTCCCATGCCAAATCTCCACACATACTTTGCCCCCTAGCAAGAAGCTGGGGATATTGGGGCCCCCTTTCTTTTTTGGGGGCCCAATAGCTGCTGACTCCCCCCCTCAAAATTTTTCATTTTCCCCGCTATATAGTGGCGCTGAACCCGACCACATAGTAGAACCCTGGCTGAGGGAAAGGGGTGGGAAAAGAGGCGGGGTAGGACAGGGGGGGCCGCTGACCCCTCCCCGGGCCCCTGCCAACTAAGTGTTTGTTTCTGAGGTTCCCACCGACTCTTGGGTGGGGTTTTCAGATTTTATCCCGGGGGGAAAAAGGGTGGGCCTAGTCAAAACCAAAACCCGGGAAAAATTGGGGTTTCTGAAAAACACCCGGCCGCTAAAATGACAACGGCAGTTGGGGGCCTCCCGAGTGACCCCCGCTGCGACTCCCCTTTCTGGCTGCCCCTTGGGGCCCTTTCAGAAATGTTTTTCCACTGCCACTCGCAGTTGGGGGCTGCCACCTCTCTGTCTGACATACGGGTTTTTTCTAAAATGTACAGACACTGTTTTTGAAGCAAACTGTATTGGAAAAATATACACCCGTTTTTGACTCCCCAAAAGAAACCCCGGGAAAAAAGCTTTTTTTGGGGGGCCCTTTTGGGTATAAAAATTTCGTCCAAAAATGGCCAGGAAAAAATTTTCTTGTATTTGTCGTTTATAAGCACGTGTGGTTTTTCTAAATGAAAAAACACAAACAGGGTTAAAAACCTTCGCCCCTTTTGAATTAGGGTACAAGAAAAAAAAGTATAAATTTCGGTGTTTGAAAAAGGGCGGTTTTTTTTTTGTCAGCCAGCGCAAAACATCGGGTTAATTAACCCTGGATGTAAAAACGCAATAGAATTTAGGCCCCCCCAAAAATAGAAACTTTGGGAAACGTGTTAAAATGGTGTATTTTTTTACGCCAAAACAAAAAAGAGATTAAATTGTAATTAACTTTTTCTTGTGAATTAGGCTACCAAAAAAAAAAATATATTTGGCTTGGAAAAAGACGGTTTATTTTTGTCAGCCCCAGCACCCAAAAAAACGCTTAAAATTTAAACCCCCGGGTGGGAAATTGCGCAATAGAATTGAGCCACCACAAACAAAACTTTTTTAGCGTATTTACAATGGCGTATTTTTACGCAACCCCAACAAGAATAAAAAATTTTAAATTTAAAAATTTTTTCTTGTGAAATTGGGTACCAAAAAAAAAATTAAAAAATTTGGCTTGAAAAAAACCCGGTTTAAATTTTTTTCAGGGACACCAGCAAAAACGCCTTTAAATTTAAACCCCCCGGGGTTAAATTGCGCCAAAAGAAAATTGACAGCCAAAAATGAAGTGGTATTTGTATTTAAAAACCTGTTTTTTAAAGAATACAAAAGGAACTGGTTAGATCCCCCTTGGATATTGAATTTTATTGCACGCATTTGGGCGCCCACTGGAATTTTGATCCAAAACCCCAAAAAAAACAGAAAAAGAAACATTTAGAGAACCGTCTCTGAGAAAAACTGAGAAACCCCCCCAAAAACGGGTGTGTAAAAATCAGTTCTTCAGAAAGCGCTATCACCCGCAGCAAACACCTTCCCTGCAATTTAAAAAAGGAGAGGATGTGAGCTCCCCGCGGGGCGCTCGTTCTTATATAGTGCGGTGACGTCACAGAATCCCGCCGGTCTCTGATTGGCTTCATCTCTGCACATGTCATGCAGGCTATGCCCTTCTTCCTCCCAGAGTGCTTTGCCCCATCTAACGCCATGTGCTCGCAGCCATTTTATCAATGAAAGCACACTTCGTTCCCGCGAATCACCCCAAAGTTTCGTTTCGTTACGAACCGAAGTTTTCCTGAAATTCTAAACGAATTCCACTTCGTTAGAATCGATTCGCCCATCTCTAGCCGCGATCCCAAGTGGGGAATATATTAGAGCTAGGAGAGCTTGTTCCCTGAATAAGGATTTCCAGGAAGAGAAATGTATTATCGATGGCAGGTTGAAGAGTAGGGGTACCCAACACACCTCTAGATGAGGCATTCAAAAAGGTAAAAAATATGAAACAACAGGATCTGTTATGGAAACAAAAGAAGAAAAGGGGGGCAGAGTGAAAGAACAAGTAGTATTTTTCAAGGGGTTACAGTGATGATTATAATAGAATAAAAAACATCTTCTATAAAAATGTGCAGATACTACGTCAAAATGAAATTTTTAAAAGGGGTATGTGGAAAAAGGGGTAAATGTGTGCCAAAAAGAGGTAAAACTCTAGCGAATGATCTGTCCCCAGACTTATATGAGCAACAGAAATAGTACATGGTTGCAACAATGTGGCCTGTTTCCATGTGGGAAGAACAGATGTAATTTGTGTAACATAATAGTGAAGGGTGATACATTCGCCAACAGCACCAATACAAGGATATTTAAATTGAAGCAGTATGCAAACTGCGAAACAGACCCACGTTATCTATTACATTGTATGCCCCCATTGCAATCTCCTATACTTAGGCAGTACCAAAAGGAAATTAAGCATAGAATTGCAGAACACCTGGCAGGCATACGAAACAAACAAGTAAATCTATCAGGGGCATCCAGACATTTCGTTGAAACACATGAGAGCAGGATTGCATCTTTAAAGGGTGTGGCATAATGGAAAGGGTAATAACACATAGAGGGGGATTGGGAACATAAAGAAAGGTTACGAGAGGCTATTGGATTCTTACATGCGATACCCGCTTCCCAAAGGCATGAATAAACGACTGATCTCATGTACATACATTGAAAAACTGTCAAACGTATTTAAAGCATTCATTTTAGAAAATCAGCATATATTGCATGAAGCCCTTTGCAATCCATGTTGTTAACCTGCAAAATTGCTAAACATGTGTTGAATATATACTATTAAACGCCCAGAGGCATGGGAAAAAACGACTGATCTCATGTATTTACATTGAAAAACTGTCAAACGTTTAATGCATACGTTTAATGCATACATTTTTAGAAAATCAGCATAAATTGCATGAAGCATTTTGCAATCCCAGTTGTTAACCTGCAAAATTGCCAAACAGGTGTTGAATATATACTATATAAACGCCCCAAAAGGCATGAATAAACGACATGATCCTTGTATATACATTGAAAAAAAATGTCAAAAGTTTTTAAAGCATACATTTTAGAAAAAAAAAGCATATATTGCATGAAAGCATTTTGCAATCTCATGTTGTTAATCTGCAAAACTGCCAAACATATGTCGAATATATATATTATATAAACGTTAGGAGACCTGCATTAATAACACAATAACTGTTTGCAATACAAAGGATTCTATTAGGAAGCAATAGAATTTGAGCTATCCAAGGGTTAAAATCTAAGCATACGCCATGACCATGTGATGCAGTGACGTGTTTTTAAGTTTGTTCACTTAGGAAATGTTGTGTCAGAATGTATATGCCGTGAAAAAGGGTCCTGGGGTCCCGAAACGCGTCGGGCGTTTAACGCTATCTTGTGGAAGAATGAAATGAAATAAAAAGTTCGTGAAGTACTTTGGTCCGCTGGAATTTCCTTGGTGAATTTTTTTGATTTGCAGCCTGGCTTATATTGGATTTCACTCTTTTCTAGTAACTGCAGGTCTCTTTTTTAGGTGCAAAAACTCCTTTTATTTTCAGTTTACATTTCAGATAGGTGTTCTTTTTTAATTTTGCCCATTCCAGCTTTGTTGATTTTAGCCACCTTGCAGTTAAAAATTTGAATCAGGGAATTTTGTAGTCAGCACAGGTTGTAGTGCAAAAAAACCTTTTATTATCCGAATACTTTCAGATTTCGTTTTTTTTCACTTTGGAGCACTACAGCTTTATTCATTAAGGCACCTTCACTTAATGTGAATACAGCAATTTTGTAGTACCACAGGTGAATTGAAAGGTGCCAAAAATACCCTTTTATTATCCGAATACATTTCAGATATTTTGTTTTTTCACTTTGGCGCACTACAGCTTTGTTCATTGAGGCACTTGCACTTAAATGTGAATACAGCAATTTGTAGTTACCACAGGTGAATTGAAAAGGGGCCAAAAATACCCTTTTTTTATCCGAATACATTTCAGATACGTGTTTTTTCACTTTGGCGCACTGCACCTTTGTTCATTGAGGCACCTTGCACTTAAATGTGAATACAGCAATTTTGTAGTCACCACAGGTGAATTGAAAGTTGCCAAAAAATACCTTTTATTATCCGAATACATTACAGATACGTGTTTTTTCACTTTGGCGCACTACAGCTTTGTTCATTGAGGCACCTTACACTTAAATGTGAATACAGCAATTTTGTAGTCACCACAGGTGAATTGAAAGGTGCCAAAAAATACCTTTTATTATCCGAATACATTACAGATACGTGTTTTTTGCACTTTTGCCCAGTCCAGATTTGTTGATAGAGCTACCTCGCAGTTCAATTTGAATCCAGCAATTGTTTAGTTACCACAGGTGAATTGATAGGTGCCAAAAAATACCTTTTATTATCCGAATACATTACAGATACGTGTTTTTTCACTTTGACGCACTACAGCTTTGTTCATTGAGGCACCTTGCACTTAAATGTGAATACAGCAATTTTGTAGTCACCACAGGTGAATTGAAAGGTGCCAAAAAATACCTTTTATTATCCGAATACATTTCAGATACGTGTTTTTTCACTTTGGCGCAGGCCAGCTTTGTTGATAGATCTACTTTGCAGTTAAATTTGAATACAGCAATTTTGTAGTCACCACAGGTGAATTGATAGGTGCCAAAAAATACCTTTTATTATCCGAATACATTACAGATATGTGTTTTTTGCACTTTTGCCCAGTTCAGATTTGTTGAAAGAGCCACCTTACAGTTAAATTTGAATCCAGCAATTGTGTAGTTACCACAGCTGTATTGATAGGTGCCAAAAATATCTTTTATTATCCGAATACATTACAGATATGAGTTTTTTGCACTTTTGCCCAGTTCAGATTTGTTGATAGAGCCATCTTACAGTTAAATTTGAATCCAGTAATTGTGTAGTTACCACAGGTGAATTGATAGGAGCCAAAAATACCTTTTATTATCCGCAGGCCAGCTTTGTTGATAGATCTACTTTACAGTTAAATGTGAATACAGCAATTTTGTTTTGATTTGAGGGATTTGAGAATAGCTGTGATTTGCCGTCTTTTAATAAGAGACTTTCCAAAACTCTTCCATACCTTCTCAATTTTTTATATTTCTGAACATGGAGCGAAATTCAGGTGGTAAGCGAGCAAAGAGGGGGGTAGGACATGGAGGTAGAGATACGAGAGAAGGAGGTCCTTCCAGTGCGGGCGACAACACGCATGACAGCGGATCGTCAGTTGCAGGTCTGTCAGGCCTGTCATCGCTGGGTCAGGGCCCTGTGAATCTCAGTAACGAACAGCGTCGCCAATCTGTCCTTCAGTGGTTAATGCAACCTGCATCCAGCAGTCTTACCTCCTCGTCCTCCCAGTCACGGCCACAAATGTCGTCATCAGCATCATCAGCATCCATCCAACATGATGCAGCCCAAATGTCAACTCGTGTACCCACCACTGTGGATAATCCATTTTCTGAAGACCTCTTTGATGACAAAATGCGGTTGCGGTCAGACGGCATGTTAAAAGATCAAGAGGCCAAAGAGGATGATTTTCTCTGCTCTGATGCCCAGTTACTGATGCCATCAGAGGAGGAGAAGGAAGCCGGTCAATCTGCAAAAATCCCGGATGGGCGGCAACGCCTTGCAGTCCCTCTTGCTTGTAGCCCGCAGCTCCTGGATGCAGAATGTCAGGACGACGAAGTCACCTGTGTTGATGATGATGATGACGACATTGCGGATCCAACGTGGTCTTTTCAGCAGAATTTGCTTGCGAGCGCTTCATCACTGGACGAGGAGGAAGACGATGGGGTAGTGTCAGTACGGGTTCCACCTCAAAAAGGGAGAGGGCGGTCACAGAAGTCCGCTGATATGATTCCGCCAGCCACGGTCAGAGCAAACCCCGCTCCTCGCTTATCGCCGTCAAAAAGGTCCAGGACCTCTCAAGCCTGGGCCTTCTTTGAGCAAGCCTCTGATTCACCCAGCGATGTCATATGCCGCCTTTGCCGTAAATGCATAAGTAGAGGCAAGAACCTTAGGTGGTTAACCACCACCAACATGTCTAGTCACATGCAGCGAATGCATGAGTTGAAATGGAGGCAACACTTGGCCAAAAAAGGCCAGACCGACGCCGGGCCTCCAACCACTGTCACACCCTCTGTCTCCGCCTCCTCCTCCTCCACCACCACCAAGCGTTCCTCAGCTGCCCATGTCTCTCAGAGTCATGATCAGGGATCAGCCTCCGCTTCAGCCTCCACCGTCGCCCAAGTACCACCAGCACCACCAGAGACCCATCCTACCCCTTCTCCTTCCGCCAGTTTGACGACCTGCACGCCGTACAGCGGCCAGTCTAGCAACCAGCCTTCTGTCTTCCAGGTTTGGGAGCAGAAGAAACACTTTAACCCAAACCATCCCAAAGCCAAAAGCCTGAATGTCGGCATTGCCAGGCTTGTGGCCTTGGAAATGTTGCCTTTCCGTCTGGTGGACACAGAAGGGTTTCGCCACGTCATGGCCCTTGCCTGCCCCCAATACCAGATGCCGATCAGGCATTTCTTTGCCAGAAAAGCCGTCCCTGCCCTGGCCAGCCACGTGTCATCTAAAATTTCAAGCGCGTTGTCAGCATCTGTGTCCGGAAAGTCCATCTGACCACCGACACATGGACTAGTAAGCACGGCCAAGGCCGCTATATCTCTGTGACAGCTCACTGGGTGAGCTGGGTGGATGTCTCTGGGGGTGACGGTGGCTCTCAGGCTCGGCGCACGCTCTTCAAAACCGCAGGGATGGTGCAGGGTTCTTTCCCCCAAGGTCCTCTGGTGGCATCACGTGCCCAGAGAAACCAGGCCGTATTGAAATTAATCTGTTTTGGAGACCGTCCACACACATGTCAGGAGCTGTGGACGGCTCTCCGCAACGAGACCGAGCGCTGGCTGGGTGACAAGAGCCTTGTGCCAGGGAAGGTGGTGTGCGATAACGGGCGAAATCTGCTGGCCGCCCTTAAGATCGGTAGGCTGGAGCACATCCCTTGTCTGGCACATGTCATGAACCTTGTCGTCCAGAAATTTCTAAAGAACTACCCGGGTCTGGACTTTTCCTCCAACATGATCCTCGCATTAAGGCCATCAAAATGAACATCAGTTACTGGGTGGCCACCCTCCTGGATCCCCGGTACAAAACAAAACTCAGCACTTTCCTTCCACCCACCCAAATAGAGAGTAAAATGCAGGAAATGGAGACCTTGCTGATTGATCAACTGGAGACATCTGTTGCGTCTGCTTCACGTTCCCCAAATGTCACGGTGGAACAACATTAGCGACGTGACAGCATTAGAGTGCCAAGTAGCCGTGGCAGCAGCAGCAGCAGGCAAGGTGGCAGAAGCCTAATGGGTGACCTCTGGCAATCTTTATTTACCACCTCACCAACGCCTGCAATGCAGGGCACACATCCAACACACAGAGACCAGCTTAAGATCATGGTGCACGACTATCTGCGTCTCAACACCGATGTTTTTGTATGTGTTCCGGACCCAATAGGCTTCTGAATATCCAAAATGGACAAATGGCCCGAGCTCACTCGCCACGCCATAGAGGTGTTGTCCTGCCCAGCAGCCAGCGTCATATCTGAGCGGACCTTCAGCACAGCTGGAGGAGTCATTACAGACAAACGCATCCGGCTTTCCACAGATAATGTGGATCATTTGCCGGTCTACTTCACATTCCTCTTCAAACAGAAATGGTCCTCTTGAAAAATGTTTTTTAAAATGATCATTTCTTACTGTAATTTTTATTCTCTTTTCCCAACAGTTCATTTTGCTGGTTTTGCTGTGAGGAGACTGTAAAAGACACCAAGGTTTCATGACAACACCGTATTCCATTTACTCACTTTATCTTTAGAAGTTTTCGCATTGTCAATGGTTTTGAGATCATGTTGCTGTGAGATACAGCTATAATTATGGTCCTTTGGAACAGAAATGTGGCTTTTAAGTGGCATTTCTCCCTCACAATTTTTAATAGTGGCTGAGAAGTCATATTTATAATTTTTTGGGGTCATGTTGCTGTGAGATACAGCAATAATCATGGTCCTTTGGAACAGAAATGTGGCTTTTAAGTGGCATTTCTCCCTCACAATTTTTAATAGTGGCTGAGAAGTCATATTTATAATTTTTTGGGGTCATGTTGCTGTGAGATATAGCAATAATCAGGGTCCTTTGGAACAGAAATGTGGCTTCTAAGTGCCATTTCTCCCTCACAATTTTTAATAGTGGCTGAGAAGTCATTTTTATAATTTTTTTGGGTCATGCCGCTTTGAAATGCAGCAATACTACAGGTCCTATTATAAAAAAAATGTTGTTTCTAACAGACATTTGTTCTTCACAATTGTCCAAAGTGGCTCAAGGGTCATGCTTTGAATTTTGGGGGGGCATTTTGCTGTGACATGCAGCTATACTACAGGTCCTATTATAAAAAAAATGTTGTTTCTAACAGACATTTGTTCTTCACAATTGTCCAAAGTGGCTCAAGGGTCATGCTTTAAATTTTTGGGGGCATTTTGCTGTGACATGCAGCTATACTACAGTCCTATTATAAAAAAATGTTGTTTCTAAACAGACATTTGTTCTTCACAATTGTCAAAAGTGGCTCATGGGTCATGCTTTGAATTTTTGGGGGCATTTTGCTGTGACATGCAGCTATACTACAGGTCCTATTATAAAAAAAAATTGTTTCTAACAGACATTTGTTCTTCACAATTGTCCAAAGTGGCTCAAGGGTCATGCTTTGAATTTTTGGGGGCATTTTGCTGTGACATGCAGCTATACTACAGGTCCTATTATAAAAAAATGTTGTTTCTAACAGACATTTGTTCTTCACAATTGTCAAGAGTGGCTCAAGGGTGATGGTGCTGTCAGAAACAGGAATAGGTAGGACACTGTTAATGGACACATATTGCAAAATGACTTGTTTTTGCAAGATCTTTAACATAGCTATCAATCCCTGTATTGAGACAACCCATTTAATACAATTAAAAAAGAGAAACAAAGACATGGTGGGATTCCATCCTATTTTAAAAATGTGTTTTCTAGAATTAAACTACTAAAAAACTTGCATGTACAAAATAGCTGTTAAAAAAATTCCTCTGAATTGTACAAGGGAGGTACAGGAAAACTTGACCTGTGTAGTTATTCAGAGGAAATGGAGTATGGAGCACGGACAGAGAACAAAGTACAGAGACAATTTCCTCCAGCACATTGAGTAAAATGAGAAAAAGAATGCCAAGAAAAAGGGCACCTGGGTGTAACAGGAGCGTTAACCACCAGTATTTCCAAGTGAAGCTCAATTGGTCCACACTCATACAGAGGGGCAAGCGCTACCCATGACAGGGACAGTATATGTCCAGTGAAACTAAAATGGTGGTTGAAAGACTCCTTTTTCCGGCACTTTTTAATCTGGGGTCATGCAGGTTTGGGGCTCATGCTGTGGCCCAGGACAGGTATAGTCTATGTCCAGTGAAACTAAAATGGTGGTTGTTTGACTCCTTTTTCCGGCACTTTTTAATCTGGGGTCATGCAGGTTTGGGGCTCATGCTGTGGCCCAGGACAGGTATAGTCAATGTCCAGTGAAACTAAAATGGTGGTTGAAAGACTCCATTTTCCGGCACTTTTTAATCTGGGGTCATGCAGGTTTGGGGCTCATGCTGAGTACCAGGACAGGGATATTCAATGTCCAGTTCAACTAAAATGGTGGTTCAAAGACTCCTTTTTCTTGCACTTTTTAATCTGGGGTCATGCAGTGTTGGGGCTCATGCTGTGGCCCAGACAGGGATAGTCTATGTCCAGTGAAACTAAAATGGTGTTGAAAGACTCCTTTTTTCCGGCACTTTTCAAATCTGGGGTCAATGCAGGTTTGGGGCTCATGCTGTGGCCCAGGACAGGTATAGTCAATGTCCAGTGAAACTAAAATGGTGGTTGAAAGACTCCTTTTTCCGGCACTTTTAATCTGGGGTCATGCAGGTTTGGGGCTCATGCTGTGGCTCAGGACAGGGATAGTCTCTGTCCAGTGAAACTAAAATGGTGGTTCAGAGACCCCTTTGTGCGGCACTTTTTAAATCTGGGGGGTCATGCAGGTTTGGGGCTCATGCTGCGTTCCAGGACAGGGATATTCAATGTCCAGTTCAAGTAAAATGATGGTTCATCATACTGCCTTCTGGCACTTTTTAATTTGTGGGTGATGCGGGTTTAAGGGTCATGCTGTGGTTCAAGACAGGGATAGTGAATGGTCTGTGATTTTTTTTCTGTGGCTTTTATAACCTAAGTGTGTTGCCTAAGATGTAGCACATATCCATTTGACTGTTGTGGATGTTAATTTCAGCTTCTCCAGCCCTGTTTGGGTGTAAGAATGAAGGTGTTGTTGCTCTCCCATAGACTTTAATGGTCATCGGTGATAATCTATCATCGACCATCGAATATCTTGCCGATGATGGTCGACTATCGACCGATGTCGATGGCCAACGTAATCGCTCAACACTAAAGATAGGTGATTTTTTTACCCTCTGTCTCTCTCTCACACAGTGATATATCCTGCAGATTATTACACCTCTGACCTCTACAGATCTTCAGAAAAAAACTATACGCTTTATCTGTTTGCGTTTACATGGGGTTGCACATTTGTATCACAAGTGGTTTACATGGGATCTCGCATCTGTCTCACAATAGTTTTTTTTACGTGGGACTGCACAGTACAGCTGTGTTCTCTCTCTGTCTGTTTTGCATGGAACTGCACATGAGATTTACGTGGGTCTTCCAATGTAAGAATGCACATCTCACATGCGACTCCTGTGTTTTCTCTTTCTGTTTTGCGTGGGACTGCACATGAGATTTACGTGGGCCTGTCTCTCTCTCTCTTGTCTGCGACCTTATCCCCCTGTGCGTTCCCATCCATGACCTGTTCACTACATCGACTTAGCCTGCACGTTCTTGTCCGCAACCTGGGCGGGACAGAATGCTTAGCTGACAGGCAGTAATGCTTTAGCTGCCCGTAACCTGACCTGGGCTCAAACAACGTTGCTAAACACAAATAAAGCAGCCTACTCTCTTAAACCACAGCACTTCGCTTATGGTAACCAAGGACATGCATGCTTTCATTTTTGGTCCCCTCATTTTAAACTATGATCTTTGTAGTGAGACAACCCCTTTAATTTAAGGTGTGTGCTAAGGATGCCTCCACCTGTGTCAAAAGGCTGACAGTGTGGAGGACCCTTTTTTTTGTCCAGAGCACTTTTGAGAGAGATTTATTGTGATATTTGGCAGCAAAATTGTGATAAAAGATGGAAGACACTGAGGACTTTATAAGTTGCTGAATACCATTGGCACATAGATTTCTATATGTGTGGTAGGTAGCTTTATACTGATAAAGAGGAGAATTTTGGATAGTAAAGGAGGGAAGTTTGTAGTCAGAAAACAAAGGAAGAGTTACACTCAGAGTTTGAAGAAGAGATCAAATGAATGCCCACCAATATAATTTAGAATTTTTTGTTTTTGTTCCCATGTATGTAAATTATTTCATGTGTAGAAATGTTACATGGTGTAAGACCTAGGGAGAAAATTAAAGTTAGAAACTAAAGTCACCGATACTGAAAGCTAGTGTTTCACAAGATAGGCAATAAGAAAGCCAGGCAGCAAAATGATCAAGGAACTAGTAAGGTAAACTTGGAGGAAAGGGGGTGATAGACAAATGCCGCTCAGGAGAATACAAGGATTCAGTTCTCAAAGGAAGGGAATTTGAGTGAGGGTGCAGGTGGAATGACCTGGAAAGTGCAGAGTGGGAAAAAAAGGAATGCCCCCTTCTCTGCTCTGTCTGTTCTCAGGTTTGGCCATACAATAAAAGTATAGACAATCATAAATTATCAATATAGGGGAGTTTATTGTACACACTATTGATGGTTCCAGAGAACACAATGGAAGGAGACAGAAGACAGAATGAACCTTAATCAGATTTTCAGGATTTCTTTACGTGACAGGTAAAAAGTTAAAAGCAGCAGTATATGAAGGTGGACCAGAGCACAGAGAGATGTACCCTGCAGCTAACAACAGGAGAACAAAGATAGACAGCAGGTGGTTGAGTGATTAATGAGACCGACTTTTGTGTTGCACAGTGAAATCACATGGTTTACAGTAATTCAGGAAAGTAAATAGTGCATGAAAGCTATACATGGGCAAGGCAAAAAGAAACTCGAGTAGATAGCATACATGGGTTCTAGGTTTGAAATTAAACAGCTAAATACAGCAGCTAAATTACAACAGCTAAATAACATAATAACAACAGCTAAAATATAGAAGTAATGAACATAGTAAGAATTCTTTGGTAAAGGCAGATAGAGGTGGTAATAAAACTATTATTATTATTATTATTATTATTTATTTTAAAGCGCCATTGATTCCAGGGTGCTGTACATTCGAGGGGGTTACATACATTACATAAGTCAAACGAGAACAGTGATAAGGGATAATGACAATTGGCACGACAGAGGGAGAGAGGACCCTACCCGCGAGGGCTTACAATCTACAAGGAGGGGGAAAGAGACAGGAGGTGAGGGGCAGACATGTCTGTGGAGGAAGTAGTGACAAGTTTAGTGAAGGTTATAGGCAAGCCTGAAGAAATGGGTTTTCAGGTTGCATTTGAAGCTGGTCAAAGTGGAGGAGAGTCTGATGTGTTGGGGCAGTGAGTTCCAGAGTGTGGGTGAAGCACGGGAGAAGTCTTGGAGACGGTTGTGTGAGGAGCTGATAAGGGGAGAGCAGAGAGAAGGTCCTGTGAGGATGGAGAGTGCATGGGGGGAGATATTTGGAAATTAGGGCAGAGATGTATGGAGGGAGAGGTCATGGAGAGCCTTGTAGGTCATGGTTAGTAGCTTGAAATGAATTCGCTGGCAATGGGAAGCCAGTGAAGGATTGGCAGAGGGAGAGAGGCCAGAAAGGAGTAGCGAGGAGAGAGGTGGATAAGACGGGCAGCAGAGTTAAGGATGGATTGGAGGGAGCGCAGGGTGCTAGCATGGGAGGCCACTGAGAAAGGATGTTGCAGTAGTCTAGGCGGGAGATGACAAGGGTATGGACCAGCATTTTTGTAGTGTCATAGCCGAGGAATGAGCGGATGCGAGAGATGTTTTTCAGGTGGAGGCGGCAGGTAGAGGTGAGGGTTTGGATGTGTGGTTTGAAAGATAAAGCAGAGTCTAGGATTACCCCAAGACAGCGGACATGTGGGACCGGTGAAAGTGTAGAGCCGTTGACTGTAATAGAGAGATCAGGGGCAGGGGTAGAGTTGGATGGTGGAAAGATGATGAGTTCTGTTTTCTCCACATTTAGTTTTAGGAGACGTGATGAGAAGAAGGAGGAAATGGAGGACAGACAGTCAGGGATCCGGGAGAGTAGAGAAGTGACATCTGGGCCAGAGATGTAGAGTTGGGTATCATCAGCATACAGGGGGTAATGAAAGCCATGTGAAACTATACATCAGTATGAGTGATACACTCAATAGTATCATATTTTTCAGACTATAAGACGCACTTTTTTTCCTATAATTTAGGAGGAAAATGTGCGTGCGTCTTAGGCCATGTTCACACAGCCTATTTTGGGACAGATTTCGTTCCGTATTTCGCGCCGTACTGTGCGAAATACGGCGCAAATCCATCCCAGTCATTATGGTAATCCACAGTTCTCATAGAGAACTACTGTAAATTTGTGGTTAGTTTCTTCTTTTGTGCATTTCGCAAACTGTTTTTTATTTACACATTTATGGCAGCATGTATGAACGGGGCTGTGCCAGATATCTGGCGTCTTTTCAGCCCAATATCCAGCACAGCCCACTTCACTACATTTTTAAATGGCCTGTACGCCAATATCAAGCGCATTGCAAGCACAAGTGGCACTTTGTAATGCGTCTGATTTATGACCCGCTGCTTTTATTATACACATGAAATTTGATGTTTAAATGACAAATTTCGTACATGCCGCCCTTAGAGCGATTGTGCAATGTGTTCTATACATGTTCTGATTGCTATGCAGTTTCTATAATCCATCATACTTTGTTGTATCTATTACTGTTTTTTTTTATTCCTTTCAATAAACTTGTTAAAAGAAAACCAGGAATGAGACCAGAGAAAGTTCTTTACCTCTAAGGGTGCTTTCACACGGTGCATTTCTGACGTGTTTTTTAAAGCGTTTTTTTGTGCAGAAAGGCACAGCAATTAATGCTATACATTACTGCAAAAAAAGTGTAAAAAATGCATCAAAAAAGGCACCAAAAACGCACTGTGTGAAAGCGCCCTAATAGGCATCAGGAAATCCGGGTGAGAAAGGAACGAGCTGTGAGACAGCTATGCAAAAACAGCATGTACTCTGCAGTGACTAGCTTTCTGAGCTACGTTGAAAACTCAGGTAGTACAGGGAGAAAGGTTAAAGAGGACATTTCTGTGACTGTGTGATTGCTGATGTGGCTGAATGCTGATGTGCCGACAACCCAAGTGGATTTCAAGCTAAACTGCTGGAGAACTGAAGTAAACACCTCATAGATCCGGGAACATTGTTGTGTGTCTGAAGTTATTCAATGGCGGTGCACTACAGATCCCACACCCAACCTCTCCCCGCAATACTTAAAGAACCTAGGTAAAGAGTGGTTGCTATGGACAATGGGTGGACGCTGTCGGGGCGCCGCCATAGCTATTCCCCCTTGGTCATCTGCTACAAAATTGGCATAGTTGGCAGGATTGCAGTTTTGAGAGGCAAAGACACAGACACACCTGCAGGCGTGCTGCCAAAGTCCAAGAATTGTGGGGCCGGAGTAAGAGTGTACAAAGTTACAGTCTTCAAAGTGTACAGAGACTGTTCAAAGTGTACAGAGACTGTTGTTTGAGACCCTGGACTGACGCAGTCGTGGCCTTCAAAACGGGTCTGAGGAGAGTGACAAAATGGCGGGCTGGTGTGGCGGAGAAGAAGAAGGGAGCAGCCAACAGAAAGAGCACAAAGAGTTTCCTACCTATGAGGAGCCAGTGGAGCCAGGTAGCTAATGGCTCGAAGAGAGGGGTAGCCATGCCCCTAGGAGGCACTTTGAGTCAGCGTGCAGCACTGGAAGGGGAGGAGGTGCTTGTGAGAGATGCTGCGCGAGAGACCAAGTTGGTTGTAGTGAAAGACTCACGTGGACTTGTATTAAGCATGGCTGAGAAGAAACCAACTGACTCCCGAGCTGTAGGGATTGAAGTAGTGTGCCCTGACGTGCTCGCAAGGGCTGGGTTGGGCCAGACGGAAGCTGCAGTCATAGTGGGAGTAGCTACAGCCGAACCAACTCCAACACAGAGACACGTGCAACGTTTCATGTCTTGGGAGCGTAAGAAATAATTGAAGGAACAAGCTTATCAATTCATGAGCTGCAGAAGAGTGTCAGGGGCATGGGTGTCTGAAAATCAGACCACCAGGGAAGTCCTGGAATTCAACTGGCGTGCTGGCCTAGGATCTATTCTAGAGGATGGGATTCAAGAGATCCTGTTTGTAAATGCAAAGCAGTGAAGAAGGTATTTGAACCCGAAAGACATGAAAATTATGAGCCCTAAGGGTTCCTGGGTGGCTGCCAGGATGGAACGCTTTCCCAACAAACCATATGTGTCAATAGAGAATTGGGTTGACAATAAGATTGAAGAGGATATCCCGACGTAGCTCCCGGCAGAGTTACAGTACTTGTCTCAAAACGGGGCGGAAGTAGAGGCATATGCCACAGAGGGCTCCAAGAGAGAGCTCATGGTGCAGAACTATCCATATCTTCTCCAGGGCCGTGAGTTGCAGCCTGATCATAGTGTTTCCTGGCACTACACCTCAAATGTTACCAGAATAAGTGGAGCAGCGACAACAGGTGGGCCAAGAAGAGGTGGTGCAGCAGCTGTAGGTCCAGAATAACCAGTATCTGGGACAGTGAACTGCTAAAGGTGTCCGGTATAATCTCCACCAGTTCCCAGTGAGGGAAATTGTTTAATGGTTACTTCATAATGTTGTATGGTCAAGGACTCTTTATTTGCTCAAGGACGCTGAAACCTTATCCCGAGGTTCTCCAACAAAGTTGAAAACATTAATGTTATTGATGTGCCAAAGGTAACACAAGTATAAAAAATGTTTGGATTTTCATGCAACAATAAGCATGTGTGTGTGTGTAACTGATTCCAAGGATGGATTTGTTTTAAGTTGGGGGAAATATAATGGTATGTAGGGACATAGTTATACTTGTGTTAGAACTGTGACAGGTATCAGTGTAGAGTTATCAGTTAGAGAGTTCAAGCGATAGCACAGGAGAGAGAGAGGAGTGCGCCCTTCAAGGAGCAGGTGATCGGAGGATATGAGGGGTGGAAAATTCTTCTGGATAGCAAAAGGGTTGTCCACTATCGGGTGGAAAATGTACAAAGTTAAAGTTTGTTGAATGAAGCAGCATAGAAAACCGGGAATGAGGCAGTTGAACATTCTTTACCAGCAGGAGATCCGGGTGATAAAGGACCAAGCCATTAAGCAGCTACGCAAAAACAGCAGATACCCTGCTAGCTTTCGGAGCTCTGTCAGAAACTCAGGTAGTGCAGGGAGAAAGTTTAAAAGGACCTTTCCATGACTGTGTGATTGCTGATGTGGCTGAATGCTGACATGCCGGTAACCCAAGTGGATTTCAAGCTAAGCTGCTGGAGAACTGAAGTAAACGCTTTATAGACCCAGGAACATTGTTGTGTGTCTGAAGTTACTTACTACCGCTGCACTACAGATCCCAAACTACACCTCTTCCCACAATATTTAAAGAACCCGGATAAAGGGTGGTTGCTATGGGCAATGGGTGGACGCTGTGAGGGCGCCACCATAGCCACCCCCCTTGGTTATTGGTGACACTATTTCAAATTTTTATTCCTATTTTTCTCCTCTAAAACCTAGGTGCGTTTTATGGTCCAGTGCATCTTAAAGTCCAAAAAATATGGTAATTCATTTCAGTTTCTATCTGGTTCAATTCTGGTTAGTGCACTTAGACTCAATTTGTATTACCTCTAAGCTTTTTTAGCTCAGTCATTTAGGGACCTGGCATTGTTCTCTCTAAGCCAGGCACAGAAAACAGATATTGACATACAGTGCCCTCATTAGTTGTTAGACAGGCAGATACAGAAACCCAAAGTCAGTATCTCATGTGACCTAGGTTAATAAAAAGGATAATGTTATCATGCCTGCTAGGCAAATGCAGTACAATTGTTATTTTCAATATTTCTAGTAGTCTAAGAAAGTGAAGAGTTTAATGCTAGTTGCCTGGTGGTCTATAGCAGTGAAAGGGTTATTGTAAGGATCTGCAGTTGGAGTTTGGAGTTCTCGTGGTTGAAAAAGTGACAAAGCCATATCTAAAGAGTTTAATATCTAATATACAAGGCAGTCACAAAGAAACTCAAGATAAGCTCTAAGCAAATAATGGCCTTTTTCACATATCAGGGTTCCTCAACTCCGATCCTCACGCCCCACCAACAGGTCATGTTTAGGGATGAGCGATTATAATCGACAAAGTTGAAATCGGCACGGTTTTTAGGTTGATCGGAATTTTCCCATCACGCAATATTTTAGGTGAGAATCTGCGCATAATCTATTACTATCGCGCCATTTTCGGCGCTTCCTGTCATTTTGGTGGCCAGCAAATCAGCTTAGAGCATAGAGCAGGGTGAGCTGGGTGTGCGATGTCATGACTGTGATGTGTATGGTTGTCATTGGCTGGAAAAATATATGACCTCGTTTTGCATAGAACAGCGTTTCCTGTTCTTCATCAATATTTCAGTGTCTCTCATTAGAGCAGGACGTGTGCTAGATCTCTCTCAATACAGCTCAGCTCAGAGACACAGTTCTCTTTATTCACACAGACAACTATGCATTTTGCTGTGAACATTAGAACATAGATTAGAGAATTTCATCTCTTAGTTAGACAGATACTTATTAAAGAAGCATCTAGCACTGTACAGCCGCGGGAGGGAAAGGGGGGTTGCGGGCGAACACAGACAGACAGGCAGGCAGGCTGGCTTTGGAAATAAGAGTGTATATTGTGCAGCCCAGACTCTGCTTTAAACCTGCAATGAAATGGCTTTTTTTACCAGTTTTTGGCCTGCACACCTCGCACCTGAGGTGAAATAGTACCTTTTATTTTGTGCAGCCCAGTCTTGTTCAAAGACCCACCTTGTACTTACATTAGGATACAGAAATTTGCTAGAAACTGCAGGTGTATTTTATAGATGAAAAAAAAACATTTAATATCCGTATAAATTTTAAATAGGTGTTTTTCACTTTGCTGCAGCCCAGTTTTGATCAAAGACCCACCTTGTACTTATATTAGGATACAGAAATTTGTTAGTAATTGCAGGTGTATTTCATAGGTGCAAAACGCACCTTTTATTATCCGTATAACATTTAAATAGATGTATTGCACTTTGGTTCGCCCCAGTTTTTTCAAATAGCCACCTTGTACTTAAATTTGAATACAGAAATTTTGTAGTTACTGTTGGTGTATTTCATTGGTGCAAAAACCACCGTTTGTTATCCGTATAACTTTTAAATAGCTGTATTGCACGTGGTGCGGCCCTAGTTTTTTTCAAATAGCCACATTGTACGACAATTCTGATAGAAAAATTTTCTAGCAACTGTTCTCGTTTGTCATTGCTGCAAAAAACGCAATTTCTCACCCGTGTAACTTCTGAATAGTTTTATTGCGCTCGGTGAATCTCAGTTTGGCGCAGATAGCGCACTTGTATGATAGTTTGTTGAAAACTATCAATTCCTATTCCTACTGGGCAGTTGTAAATCTCAGGGACTGGAGGAAGAACACTGTTGATTTTGTCTTACGGTTTTTCCACCAGACCGCATTTCACAGGAATTTGCTAGAAACAATTCAGTTTCTAATCCTAGTTGGCTGTAGGAAATTAGAGGGATTTAAGAGTAGCTGTTATTTGCCGTCTTTCAATAAGAGACTGTCAAAAACTCTTCCATACCTTCTTAAATTTTTATCTTTCTGAACATGGAGCGAAATGCAGGTGGTAAGCGAACAAAGAGGGGTGTAGGACATGGAGGTAGAGGTACGAGAGAAGGTGCTCCTTCCAGTGCTGGCGACAACAAGCAAGCCAGCGGATCGTCGGTTGCAGGACCGTCAGGCCTGTCAATGTCCAGTTCAACTAAAATGGTGGTTGAAAGACTCCTTTTTCTGGCACTTTTTAATCTGTGGGTCAGACAGGTTTAATGGTCATACTGCGGTCCAGGACAGGTATAGTCAATGTCCAGTTCAACTAAAATGGTGGTTGAAAGACTCCTTTTTCCGGCAGTTTTTAAATCTGGGGGTCATGCAGGTTTGGGGCTCATGCTGTGGCCCAGGACAGGTATAGTCAATGTCCAGTTCAACTAAAATGGTGGTTCAAAGACTCCTTTTTCCGGCACTTTTTAATCTGGGGGGCAGACAGGTTTATTGGTCATACTGGGGTACACAACAGGTATAGTCAATTTCCAGTTCAACTAAAATGGTGGTTCAAAGACTCTTTTTTCTGGCACTTTTTAATCTGTGGGTCAGACAGGTTTAAGGGTCATGCTGCGTTTCAGGACAGGGATAGTCAATGTCCAGTTCAAGTAAAATGATAGTTCAAATAATACTGCCTCTAGAACTTTTTAATTTGTGGGTCATGCAGGTTTAAGGGTCATGCTGTGGTACAAGACAAGGATGGTGAATAGTCTGTCAGTTTTTTTCTGTGACTCTTGTTGCCTAATTGTGTTGCCTAAGGTGTAGCACGTATCCATTTTACTGTTGTGGATGTTAATTCCAGCTTCTCCTGTGGACATAGTATAGACACTAAATAGCTATGGTGTGCATGGCAAGATTGCAAGAAGAAAACTGCTGCTCTCCAAAAAGAATTTTGCTGTGTCACGTCAGAGGAGGTGCAGTGGGCCCGGACTGCCACCCAGCCCACTGTCCCTGCCTACTTGGCGTGCTGCCCTAGGCGGCAGACCCCAACTGGACGACAGCTCCTACGCTGCAGGGCCGTCAGGGAAACACAATGTCAAACAGTCCAAGACGATAACGGTCGGGAACACCAAAGCCAAAAACAGAAACCAGAAGAGAAACGGAGAACAAGCCGGGGGTCAAACACTAGCGGTCACACGGTACAAAACGTAGGACAAGATTGAGGTCAATAAACATACAGAGATAAACACCGGCACACCAATAAGTCTGCAAAAGTGAGTTTATTTACAGTGAATATAGTATTATGCCAAAAAACGCTCCGTTTACAAATAGTGCGGGAGATTACTGCAAAAATTCAAGAATAATGTAAAAGAGAGAGTTGAATTACAGATGTCCATGTGTGACGTTTCGGCCTAGCAGGCCTTTATCAAACAACATCTGTACGTGAAATAAATTGCTAGGGATATAAATGCAGCAGAATGTGGAGCTGGATCTGGAGAGCAGTGGTAGTAGTATCTGGAGAGTAATAGGTATTGGTAGTCAGCGCTGAATAATGAAGCTTGGAGCAGTAAAGGGAGTCAAGAAGACGTCCCGAGGGTCAGTGGAGCAGCGCGCTCCACTGGACGTCTTCTTGACTCCCTCTACTGCTCCAAGCTTCATTATCCAGCGCTGACCACCAATACCTATTACTCTCCAGATATCACTACCACTGCTCTCCAGATCCAGCTCCACATTCTGCTGCATTTATATCCCTAGCAATTTATTTCACGTACAGATGTTGTTTGATAAAGGCCTGCTAGGGCGAAACGTCACACATGGACATCTGTAATTCAACTCTCTCTTTTACATTTTTCTTGAATTTTTGCAGTAATCTCCCGCACTATTTGTAAACGGAGCGTTTTTTGGCATAATACTATATTCACTGTAAATAAACTCACTTTTGCAGACTTATTGGTGTGCCGGTGTTTATCTCTGTATGCTGACATAGGGAATTTTCCCTTTACACCTGAGCACCCACTTACAACTATTACTCATATGGTGTGCATGACTTATTTACATTATTCTGAGGTCAATAAACAAGCCGAGGTCAAATACTAGGAAGACAATAACAATAAACGTAGGGGAATAACAGGGGAGAACCCTTTCACAGGCAAGGTGAGTGGTGCGGCGTCCGGGCCCTCTGATTGGCCTGACTGACACACCCCTTGTTGGGAGAGGCTGAAGAGCTGTCACTCCTGAGCTTCAAAGCAACCTCTCTCCCCGGGCGTGGGTCCAGAGCAGAGGGTTTAACCCTTACCGGGTGTTGCCGCATACCAACAGACGACTGCCGGTCTGGACGTATGACAGTACCCCCCCCCTTTTAGGAGGGGCCACCGGACCCTCCCCTGCTTTAGGGTTTCTCTGGATGAGCTTCGTGGTTTTCCCCTAAAAAAGAGTCTTAGCATTTTACGGACCTAGCAGGAACCCACGACCTCTCCTCAGGGCCGTATCCCTTCCAGTGCACTAAGTACTGTAACGATTTTTGCACTCTCCGTGAATCCATGATTTGGGCAACCTCATACTCCAATTCCCCCTTAACTTCAACTGGAGGAGGAGGTTTGGGAGGTGGAATAACAGAGGGTACGTACCTTTTCAGGAGAGAGCAGTGGAACACATTATGTACCCGGAAGCCAGAGGGTAACTTGAGGTGGTACGTTACAGGATTAATTAGTTCCAGAATGATATAGGGACCAACAAAGCATGGTGCCAACTTACCCGAAGGGACCTTTAGACGAAGATTTCGTGTAGATAACCACACCTTATCCCCAACATTAAAACCTCCAGGACAAGACATCTCTTATAACTTATCTCCTTCTGGATGCTCTGGGCATTAACCAAGTTCTTCTGAACTTGGGCCCAGACTGTGCACAGATCGTTAAGGATAGCATCCACCCCACTATGATCAGAAGCAATGCCGGGCCATGATGAGTGTCTAGGGTGGAAGCCATAGTTGCAGAAAAACGGCGAAACACCAGACAAGCTACTATCCTGATTATTTATAGCGAACTCGACCAAAGGTAAGTATTTAACCCAGTCTCCCTGCTGATCGGAGACAAAGCACTGGAGATTTTGCGTAACTGTTTGATTCACCCTCTCCATCTGCCCATTAGTTTTGGGGTGGAAGGCAATGGAGAAGGACAGGATGATAGCCAGAGCCTTACAGAGATCTCTCCAAAAACAGGACACAAACTGTTCTGTCAGACACGATATTCTGGGGTAACCGATGCAGTTTAATGACATATTTAATGAACAGTTCCGCAAGCTTTTTGGATGACGGTAACGCTTTTAAATGAATCAGATGGCACATCTTACTGAAACGATCAACGACCACCCATATGAGAGTCTTACCCTCAGAGGTAGGAAGGTCAGTCATAAAGTACATGGCAATGTGAGTCCATGGCCGGTCCAGTATCAGCAGAGGGCAAAGTTCACCAGGAGGTTGAGTTCTGGGAACCTTTGCCCGAGCACAGACGTCGCAGGCTGTAACATCCCGAGACAAAGGTGGCCACCAATAATTTTGAGAAATAAGTCTCTTAGTGCCAGACACTCAGGGATGTCCAGATAATACAGAATCATGTAATTATTTTAATAAACGTAACCGAAACTGGGGGGGGACAAAGACTTTAGAAACCGGACAACCAACAAGTCTCATCTCCTGGTGGGTCTTGATCTCAGTGGCCAAGTCGGGGGAAATAGCTGAGACCACCATCTCTTTGGGTAAAATGAACACCGAATCATCCCGAGATGAGTGACTGGCACAGAAACTTCTTGAAAAAGCGTCCTCTTTAACTTTCTTAGATACTTGTCTATTGGTTACCACAATGTTAAAGCGAGTGAAGAACAATGCCCAAAGTGACTGACGTGGGTTCAACCTTTTTTCATTTTCTAAAAAGGTCAGGTTCTTATGGTCCGTCAGGACCATGACTTGGTGCTGGGCATCTTCAAGGAAGTGGCGCCATTCCTTGAAGGCCCACTTAATAGCCAACAATTCTCGGTTCCCAACATCATAATTCCTCTCCGCAGGGGAAAATTTATGAGAGAAGAAGGCACAAGTGCGGAGATTAGTCAGAGCAGCTGACCCCTGAGACAGGACTGCCCCTACTCCAAACTCAGAAGCATCTACCTCCACAACGAAGGGTTTAGTATGGTCAGCATGAACCAACACCGGGGCTTAAGTTTCTCGAATGCCTCTAAGGCCTCGGGTTGCCATTTACTGATATTCACTCCCTTTTTTGTCATATAAGTTAATGGCTGGACGAGCACAGAAAAATTTTGAATGAATTTTCAATAATAATTAGCGAAGCCTAAGAACCGCTGTAAGGCTTTCAGGGAGGAAGGATGAACCCAATCACAAATTGCCTGGACCTTCCTGGGATCCATACAGAATGAGTTTGGCGTCAAAATGTATCCCAGGAACGGTACCTCCTTAACCCCGAAAACACATTTCTCAAGTTGACAAAAAACTATTAAACCCTCAAAATCTGCAAACTTGCCGCACATGTTTAACGTGTGAAGCCCAGTCCTGCGAGTAAATGAAAATGTCGTCCAGATAAACGACCATACAATGACCAATGAGTTCCTGGACAAACATCATTTACAAGGTTCTGGAAGACTTCGGGAGCATTGCATAACCCAAAAGGCATAACCAGGTATTCAAAATGACCCTCCGAGGGTATTAAACGCTGTCTACCATTCATCCCCCTCTTTAATCCGAATAAGGTTATAAGCCCCTCTCAGATCCAATTTTGAAAACCACTTGGCTCCCTGGATCTGATTAAACAGATCAGGAATCAAAGGTAAAGGGTATTGTTTTTTTACCGTTACCTTGTTGAGTTCCCGGTAGCCAATACATGAACGGAGGCTACCATCTTTTTTCTTCATGAAAAAGAACCCCGCACCCATAGGGGACACAGTAGGTCGGATATGACCCTTCTGTGGACTTTCTGCAATATACTACTTCATAGCAAGTCTTTCTGGACTAGACAGATTGTATATCCTGCCTTTTGGAAATCTCACCCCTGACAAAAGCTCAATAGCACAATCATAGGCCCTATGCGGGGGTACTCTCTCAGACTGAGTCTTGGAAAAGACCTCAGCTAAGTCCCGAATAAAGGCAGGAATGTGCTCAAATTCAGTATTAGCAAGAATGACCGGGAGGCATTTATTAACACACCGCTTACCCCAGCTAGCTAGTTCTCCAGACTTCCAGTCAATCACCGGGTTATGTCTCTGAAGCCAGGGCAATCCCAACACAACATCAGCAGGTAGGCCCTCCATAATAAACAAAATACATTTCTCAGTATGAATAGATCCTACCTGCATCTCAAGTTCAGGAGTGCAACGCTGGATCTTGCCTTGAACTAGTGGGGTAAAATCTATTGCCACAACCTGCAGGGAATCCGATAATCTCCAGGGAAGGCCCAGGCGCTTAACAAATGATGCATCCACAAAATTGGAAGCTGACCCTGAATACAAAAAGGCATTCCCGGAGCCACCCATGGAAAGATAAGAAATCTTTACTGATAGCAACACTTTTCTAGATACGATAGGAAATACCTGTTCACCTAGGTGACCTTCCTGCGAGTCACCTAGGCGCTGGAGTTTTCCGACTCGGCCTTCCTTTTGGGACATTCGCAGATGAGATGGCCTTCTACACCACAAAAGAAGCAGAGTCCCAGGACACGATGAGACGTCCTGTTCTCCATAGCACTACCTGCAGACGAGGCTCCTACCTGCATGGGCTCTTCCAAGGGCATCTCAGGCTCAGCTGGCACTGTGGAGGTGGCAGAACGGAGCGGCGAAGTAACACGGAACCCCAGGGTAAGTGCCCTCTCCTAAGTCTCTCCCTAAACTGTCTGTCCAATCGAACCGCCAGAGCCATAGCCTCATCCAGCATGCCAGGGCTTGGGTAGACCACCAGAATGTCCTTTACATGGTTGGCCAATCCCAATCTAAACTGGCACCTGAGGGCTAGGTCATTCCACCCACACGGAATACACCAACGACGGAACTCCGAACAATATTCCTCCACAGTTCTCTTTCCCTATCTTGAAGAGGTGAGCTGCGTCTCGGCCACTGCCTCCCTATCAGGGTCGTCAAATAGTAGTCCCAAGGAGTCAAAGAAACGATCCACAGATGACAACTCGGGTGAGTCAGGGGATAACGAGAACGCCCACTCCTGGGGAGACCCCTGGAGAATGGACACGATGATCCCCACCCTCTGCTCCTCATTACCTGAGGTATGAGGACAGAGTCGAAAGTACAACCAACATCCTTCTTTAAACGTAAGATAGGCTCTCCTGTCACCTGAGAACCTATCGGGGAGCTGGATGGGGGGCTCCACAACAGGGGGAAGTGATGACGGAAGACTCTAAGCCTGGGGGGCACCCTGGGAGGTCTCCTGCTTCTGGACTCTCAGAGCCAGATCCTGGACCAAATGGGTAAGCCCCTGCATCTGCTCCATCAATGCAGTCATGGGGTTCATGGTGCATGGAGAGCAGTTTCTGTCGGCCTGTGAAACTGTCACGTCAGAGGAGGCGCAGTGGGCCCTGACTGCCACCCAGCCCACTGTCCCTGCCTACTTGGCATGCTGCCCTAGACGGCAGACCCCAACTGGACGACAGCCCCTACGCTGGAACCAGAAGAGAAACGGAGAACAAGCCGGGGGTCAAACACTAGCGGTCACGCGGTACAAAAGGAGGACAATATCGAGGTCAATAAACAAGCAGAGGTCAAATACTAGGAAGACAATAACAATAAACGCAGAGGAATAACAAAGGGGAACCCTTTCACAGGCAAGGCCTGAGAGGTCTGAGCCAGTTTAAAAAGTTTTCCCGGACATCGCCCCGCAGCTGATTGGTGCGGCATCCGGGCCCTCTGATTGGCCTGAGTGACACACCCCTTGTTGGGAGAGGCTGCAGAGCTGTAACTCCTGAGCTTCAAAGCAACCTCTCTCCCCGGGCAGATATCTGGAGCTACTTGGTTTTTCAAATTAGACTTACGTGGTGTCTATAAATTAATTCGCATCTGTAAGGGAGATGAGTGGAAAACTGCCTTTAGTACCCCTGATGGGCACTATGAGTATTTAGTGATGCCTTTTGGCTTAAGTAATACACCTGCGGTTTTTCAAAACTTTGTTAGCAACATCTCATTGGGCACTTTGATATTGTTTATCTGGATGATATTTTGATATTTTCCCCTGAGTGGTTTTCCCATGTGGAACATGTACACACTATCCTGAAGAATGTTAGGGAGAATCACGCGTATGCAAAACTGGAAAAATGTCTCTTTGTGGTCCAAGAGCTAAATTTCCTGAGCAATATTCTTATACTGCATGCCTTCCGTGTAGATCCCATCAAGGTTTGGGCTGTTGTGGTTTGGGTACAGCCGAATTCCCCGAAACCCCTGCAGAGATTTTTGGGGTTCACCAATTTTTACAGAAAATATACCTGTAACTTTTCAGTCATAGCCAAACCTTTGGCAGATCTTACTAAAAAGGGGGTGAATCTGCTCGAGTGGGAACCGGTTGCTGTTCGTCCCATTGAAACCTTGAAGAGGTGCTTTACTGAAGCCCCTGTTCTGGTTCAACCCAACCTCTCGCAGCCCTTTATTGTTGAAGTTGATGCTTCTGAGGTAGGAGTGGGTGCAGTTCTGTTGCCCTGCTCTCTGACTAAACTTCACCCCTGTGCCTTTTTCTTTACGAAAATTCTCCCGCACTGAAAGTAATTATGACATTGGGAATCGGGAACGTCTCGCCATCAAGTGGACATTTGAGGAATGGCATCACTCTTTGGAAGAGGCTAGATTTAAAATAACTGTACTCATGGACCACAAGACTGTCTTATCTAGAGTCCGCCAAGAGACTCAATCCCACACAGGCTAAGTGAGCCCTGTTTTTTTTACTAGGTTTTACTTTATTGTTACCTATAGACCTGGTTCTAAAAATGTCAAAGCCAATGCTCTATCTCTAAGCTTCTGCGAAACTCGGTCCTCCAGGTTACCCTCAGAACCCATTTTAGCTAAAGGGGTGGTTGTATCTGCGGTCACCCTGGACCTGGATATTGATAAAAGTCAATTTCAGGATTTAGCTGCTCCGTCGACTCCCAGTGGGAAGTTGTTTGTACCAGTACAATTAAGATTCCGATTGTTTGATGAGTTGCAAAATTCAGTTTTTTGTGGGCACCCAGGGATTGCGAGAACTAAGAGATTAATTGCCCGTTCTTACTGGTGACCATCCATGCTCTGTGATATCACTGCCTACGTGTCCGCCTGTGAGACCTGTGCTCGAACTAAGGTCCCTCGTGTTTGTCCTTTACCCATTCCTCAAAGACCTTGGTCACATTTATCCATGGACTTAATCATTGGTTTACCCCTTGCTGAGGGAAAGACTGTAATTTTGGTAATTGTTGACTGTTTTAGTAAGATGTCATTTTGTGTCCCTGTCTCAGCTTCCGAGCTCTAAAATTTTGTCACAACTCTTTTTTGGTCATGTAGTTTCTTTTCAGGGGATTCCTGAAAATATTGTTTCTGACAGGGGGGTACAGTTTGTCGCTAAGTTTTGGAGAGCGTTTTGTACTAAACTAATTTTCCTCGGCATTTCACCCGGAGTCGAACAGTAAGACTGAACAGTTCAATCAGACTCTTGAACAGTAGCTTAAGTGTTATTGTGATGATAATCAGTCGCATTGGATTACTTACATTTCCTTGGCAGAGTTTGCCATCAATAACCGTCATCATGCGTCCATCAATACTTCGCCGTTTTTCTGTAATTATAGCTTTCATCCGCGCTTTGGTTCTTTCTGTTTGTCCGTCTCTGATAATCCCGATGTAGAGATTGAATCATAAAAAGTGTGCAAAGTCTGGGCCCAGGTTCAGTTGAACCTGAGAAAATCCTAGTCCATATATTAAAGGAATGCCTGTGTTTGAGGTAGGGGATAAAGTTTGACTTGCCACCAAAAATTTGAGACTTAAAGGGGTTGTCTCACTCATTGATTCATCTTACCTCAGTCCTGTTTCTCGGTTTCATTTTTGAATTGAGGGGCATGCTTACTGGTCTGCAGTGAAGAGCTGCTGAGGACACCAGGTCTGTAGTTATAGCAACCAGTGCTGGCAGCCTATCAGGAGAGATCAAACAGGTCTGTAACTATAGCAACCTTTGTAGCTGATGCAGCCCATACAAGAGGGGATATCTAGGAATAGGTAGGACACTGTTAATGGATACATATTGCAAAGTGACTTGTTTTTGCAAGATCTTTAACATAAAAAGCAATCCTTATAGCGAACCAACCCCTTTAGAGTTCCATTGCGTAAGTTGGCTGCCAAATATATTGGGGGATCTAGAGTTTGAAGTTGAGCTTATATTGGATTTCCGGAGAGTCAGAAATGCTCTTCAATATTTTGTACATTGGAGAGGGTATGGACCAGAGGAGCGCACATGGGAGCCTGCTTCCTCTATCCATTCCAATCATTTAGTGAAGGAATTTCACAAACAAATTCCCTCTGAAGCTAAGTCCAGGACCAGTGGCCCCTCGTAAAAAGGGGGGTACTGTCAGGACTGCACTACTGGCCCATTTAAGGATTTTGTTGCAGCCTCAGCCAGGTTGCAGATTGGTGCTTAATGGGTTAAGCACTTGAGACAATCCCAGGCTAGGGCGGGGGTTTTAAACCGCTTCATGTCTGTCAGTCTCTGTTGGTGAATACTTTTGTATCCTAGCTGTCTGTTTTTCTCTGTTGTGTTGTTTTGCTGGTTCTCGGATTTTGCCTATTCTTTCTGGTTACTCTCTGTCCTTTGGTACCTCACTTTTTCCTGGTTTGACCTCAGCCCGTACGACTACTCTTTATTTGTTATCTGTGGTGTTTGTTTCTTGTTTGTTATACATTTTGTCTTCTGTCTGTTTGGCACACATTTTACTAGGTACAGCTCAGGAAGAGGTTCGAGTGCGGGGCCCCCCTTTTCAGGGTGGTTGCTCTGCTTAGGCAGGGTAAGCCAGGGTGAGGCTAGGGCGTCCCTTACTCCACCTTGTGCCCCAAAACAGTAAAAGTGCTCCCATTTGTGTACCAAATTTTCATCTACTTTTTTTGTCCCCATATAGTAGGTAAGAAACCCCCAATATAGTAGGTAGGCGCACCTCCAAAACTAGGTAGGCAGATGGGTAAACCCCCTTCTAAGTTATATAGGCCGTTGGTAGGTATATATTAAGGCCCCTGGTAGTTAGATATAAAGGCCCCCTGCAGGTAGGTAGCCACTTGTAGGTAGGTATACAAACCCCCATCAAGGTATAACCTCTGTATATGGGCAGGCATATATAGCAAATGTTAATAGGTAGACCCCCTGTAGATTTATACAGTCCCCTGTAGGTATATATGCTCCTTGAAGGTGTATACAGCTCCTTGTAAGTAAAGAAATGCCCCCTCCAGGAATATAGAGGCTGCTGTAGAAATAAAGGCCATTGTAGGTATACATGCCCCCTGTAGATATATATGCTCCCTGTAGGTATATACATGCTTCCTGTAGCTGTACACTGCCCTCTGTAGATATACACATGCCCCTTGTAGCCATATACTGCCCCTTGTAGCTGCATACAGTACCCTGTAGGTATATACCTGCCCCCCTGTAGATGTATACTGCCCTCAGTAGGTATATACATGCCCCTTGTAGCAGTATACTGCACCCTGTTCGGTAAATATAAAAAAAGTTCCTCACCTCTCCTCTCCGCGCTCCCCTGAGGAGCAACTCATACCAGGAGCTTGCGTACTTTGGTTGGGGTTGTAACGTCATCACACCGCCTACACCAACACGAATGCTCCTGGCGTCTATTAGTCCTGGGAACCAGAAGCGCAGGCGGCGTGATCAGTAATTCATGCTGCCTGCGCTGCTTACTGCTGTAGCGCGTAGGGCCTACTGCCCACTGTAGTAAGCGGCGCAGGCGGCGTGACGCACCGATCATGTCGCCTACGCTGCTGGGTGTGTGTTTTGGACTTGGGACCCACTGGAGGATCCTCCGATCCTCTGGTTGCCTTGTCCCACACTGATTAGAGTCAGCATGAAGATATCTGTGTAAGTGGAGGAATTGCACAATACAGCACAAAAGACAATGGGATTATTACAAAAGGAAAAGGCAAATGACATAATGGAACCTGAATGGAAAGGTCTTGAAAGCTGAATATCTTGAAAAAGTGGTCCTTGCCAGAATGACTCACTCATGCAGGTGTGTAGGTATGAAGTGGTTTAAATACGAACATTCACACTTGAAATATGAATACTGTCGTCCTTTTTGCACAATGCAATCATCATAAACACATTCTTATTAGGTATGTTTGTATTAATAAAAAGTATCAGCAGAATCTAAAAAACACACAGGTGCGCTAGGTGCTGTGCCAACACAGTGGTATATCAATTTACACACAGTTTAAATGAATGATACTGTGTGTTCTGCAATTTTCAAGTCACCGTAAATATTCAGAGTAGCAAAACAAACATTTTAATGTGTTTGTATAACCATTTACAAATTACATGGTAATTGTCTCCTTAAGATAACGTCTAGCATACATTTCAGAAGTCATTTTAAGATCTTAATTTCATTTGGATGTTTTTCATACTTGAAATATTATTCTGCCAAGTTTAACGAATTATTTCCACAGTTATGGAGTTTTTGCCGATGGAATGGAAATGTCTAGGTTACAATTATTTTCTTATATTCTTTGGGCTATTTTGAGATGATTTAACCTGTGCAGAATTTTATGTGGCCTGTGTTTAGTGCATAGTATCAAGGATAATTGACTGTAGTATCTACTGGAGGGCACAGGTTTCATAAAATAGGTTTGAAAATTTGCCCTCAGCTGTCTTCATTATCTTTATCTTTACTTAGCGGAGAGGAGCCGGAACAAAATGGACCTATAAAGTGGAATATAGCAACACATATTAAACAGACAAAAAAATGCTTTGCAGCTGGTAAGGTAAGAGGTAAGAATTTCACACTACCAAAAATATCAGTGATAATTGACACATTATATATAGTTTTTAATGGAATACTCCTGGCTAAAAGAAGGTTAAAACTGAATTTAGTCTTGTGCGCTTAAACATAACATGCCATGCCCCTGTTAATCCACTGTACTTTGAGCTTTGTGTGCTTGATCCTGTACCTTATGTGCTTTAGTACACTGTACTATGCACCTTTGTGTCATGTGTAATAATTAGTGTTGAGCGATTGCGTTGGCTATCGAGATCGATCGATAGTCGATAGTCGGCCGCTATCGATAAGGTTTTTCGATAGTGAGCGTCGATTATGAGCGATGACCATTAAAGTCTATGGGAGAGCAACAACACCTTCAATATTACACCCAAACAAGGCTGGAGAAGCTGAAATTAACACCACAACATCAAATGATACGTGCTACATCTTGGGCAACACACTTGGGTTAAAAACACAGAAAAAAAGTCACAACCATTCACTACCTTTTCTTGCCCACACCTGACCCTTTAAAAACCTGCATCCCCCAAAAAAAATTGAAAAGTGCCAGAAGGCAGGTATGATTTAAACCATCTCTTCTTGAACTGGACATTGAAAATACCGGGTCCGGGGCCACAGCAGACCCCCAAACCTGCAGCCCCCCACATTTAAAAAGGGGGCCGAAAAAGGAGTCTTTCAACCCCTTTTTATTTTTTCACTGGACATTGACTATACCTGTCCGGGCCCAGCATGACCCATACCTGCATGACCCCCAAATTTAAAAAGTCCGGAAAAAGGATCTTTCAACCACCATTTTATTTTCACTGGACTTTTGACTAATACCTGTCCGGGGCCACAGCTGACCCAGGGCCGGATTTACAGTGGTGGGGTAAAGCCCAGCTGGCGTCCCATCTATTAACACGCAGATTAAAATCCCCTGATGACGGCAACGAAAATGCGTCTAAAGCAAGTCGAAGGGGAAGTGTGAGAACTCCAGCCTTCCTCAGTACACAGTCAATACCGGGGAGCGCTTGCCCCCTCCGTATGAGTGTGGCCCAAATTGATTTCCCCAATTGGAAATACTGGGGGTTTAACGCTCCTGTTACCCCCGGGTGCCCTTTTTTTGGGCATTCTTTTCTCTTTTTACTCAACGGCTGGAGGAAAGGGGTCTCTGTACTTTGTTCTCTGCCCCGTGCTCCATACTCCTGTCCTCTAAATACCTACATCGGTCAATTTTTTCCTGTACCTCCCTTGTACAATTCAAGGAATTTTTTAAACACTATTTTGTACATGCAATTTTTTTAGTACTTTAATTCTAAAAAACCATTTTTAAAATAGAGGAATCCCACCATGTCTTTGTTTCTCTTTTTTCATTGAAAAAAAAAGGGGTTGTCCAATAAGGGATTGAAACTATTTTAAAATCTTGCAAATACAAGTCATTTTGCAAATGTTCCATTAACAGTGCCCTACCTATTCCGTTTCTGACAGCACCATCATCCTTTGACCCAATTTTGAAAATTTGTAAAAGAAAAATGTCGTTAAAACAACCTTTTTTTTAAAATAGGCCCTTAGATACTGCATGCACAGCAAAATGCCCCCAAAAATTCAAAGCATCCCCTTTGACCATTTTGGGAACAATTGTAAGAACAAATGTCTTTTTAGAAACAACATTTTTTAGAATGGGACCTCTAGTTACTGCTGTCACAGCAAAACCCCCCAAAAATTCAAAGCATGACCCTTAAGCCACTTTGGACAATTGTGAAGAAAAAAAGTCTTTTTAAAACAACATTTTTTAGAATAGACCTGTAGTAAGCTGCAGTCACAGCAAAATCCCCCAAAAATTTCAAAGAAATGCCCCTTGACCCACTTTGGACTTTGTAAAGAAAAAATGTCTTTTAGAAAAAACTTTTTTAAATAGGCCCTCTAGTATACGCAGTCACAGAAAAATGCCCCCAAAAATTCAAAGGAGCCCCCAGAGCCATTTTTTTGACAATTGTAAGAACAAATGTCTATTAAAACAACTTTTTTTTCAAAAAGGACCTGTAGTATTGCGCTTTTTTAAACAAAATGCCCCCAAAAATTAAAAACATCCCCTTGACCATTTTGGGGTCAATTTGTGAAGAACAAATTCTGTAAAAAAACAAATTTTTTTTTAAAAAAACCTGTATATTGCTGCATTTCAAAGCAAGCCCAAAAAATTATAAAAATATTTCTCACCCTGTTAAAAATTGTGGGGGAGAAGCCATTTTAGAAGCCACATTTCTGTTCCAAAGACCATGATTTTGCTGTTCTCACACACAGACCCCAAAAAATTATAAAATGACTTCTACCAAATTAAAAATTGTGGGGGAAAACCCACTTAGAAGCCACTTTCTGTTCCAAAGGCCCAAATTTAATAGCTGTATCTCACACAACATACCCAAAACTTTTAAAAAAATGCAAAAACTTCTTAGAAAAAGTGATAAATGGAATAGGGTTTGTCATAAACTTGCTGTTTTACAGCCCCTCCTCACAGCAAAACCAGCAAAAGAACTGTTGGGAAAAGAGAAAAAAATTGCAGTAAAAAAATATCATTTTAAAAAAATTTTCAAAGGACCATTTTTGTTTGAAAAAAGGAAAGGAAGTAACCGGCAACTAATCGGTGCCCGGGGAATTGGGGCCACAACATCATCAAGATCCATCCTGACTCACTTTAGAAAGTCAAAAGATCCACATTTCGTGGAAAGCCGGGTCGTTTGTCTGTAAACTCCTCCAGCTTGCTGAAAGCCGCCAGATATGACCGGGTGCTGGGGAGGACAAAACCTCTATGGCTAACCAGCTCAGGGCCCTTTGTCCATTTTGGATACCCAGAAGTCTATTGGGCCGGGAAAACATGCAAAAACATCGGTGTTGAACGCGATACCCCCTGCACCATGATCTTAACTGATCTCTGTGTGTTGGGTGTTGCCCTGCATTGCATGCTGGTGAGGGGGTAAACAAAAATTGCCAGAGGTCCCCTTTGGCTTCTGCCACCTTTTCCTGCTGCTCCGCTACCCACTTGGCCTCTACTGCTGTCCCCGTTGCTGATTTGTTCCACCGTGACATTTGGGAAAGGAAGCAATGAAAAGATGTCTCCATTGACAAACAGCAAGGTCCCATTTCCTGATTTTACCCTATTTGGGGGGGGTGGGAAGGAAAATGCTAGTTTTTTTTTGCACCGGGGATCCGGGGGTGGCCACCCAAGGCAGGACGTCGGTAACATCGGTTCAGGAATTCCTCCTCCTCCCCGCTCCTCCCACAGCTTCAAAACGCCCGCTTGCCCCGAGATGATGCACCCCGAGAGCTATGCGCCACCCCTTGCACTAGCTCTGGACCCCGAACCACTGCCAATGAAGACCGATGAAATTGTGAAACGTCGGGCTTGTGGATTTGACGGAGAGAAAGGCTCCGTGTCCGCATCGTTCCTCCCTCCTCCGTCCTGGCGGGACCTTTTGTTTCAGAGGGCCAACGATCGTTTTCCCGACTAAGAACACCCAATGCCATCTGACAAGGGGATTGTCCCCGACCAATTTGGTGGGTTTTTTAAAAAATGCAAGGAGGGGCAGACTCTTTCCCCTGCCCCCACCTGGGTTTTAACACCCCCAGGTCCGTACCGTGCTTTTCAGGGCCTGTGTCCCCTTCGTCTGCTAATGGCATTTCGCGCGCCCCAAAAAGCTGAGCATGTGGAGGGTGGAATTTCCACGTTTGCCCGTCAACAATGAGACGGGTTTACGGGGGGGCCGACTGACGCGCAACCAGCCAGGCGGACGAAGCAGGGTGCGAACGGCGGAAGTGCGAACTAGACCCGAGCCTTCTTCACAGGGATCCAAACCCCGGAGCTCTTTGAAAAATTTCTGGACGCAGGTTTTGACATGTCCAGGGAAGGTATTGCTCCCCTACCCACTTAAGGGGGGGCCAGCAGATTTGCCCTTACGCACACCACCTTGCCTGGCACAATTCTTGTCACCCAGCCAGCCTCGCCCCGTTGCTTTGAGCCTCACAGCTCCTGACCTGTTGTGGACGTCTCCAAGGCAATTAATTTTAACACGGGCCCGGTGTCTCTGGGCACGTGATGCCACCAGAGGGCCTTGGGGGAAAACCCTGCACCACCCCAGTTTTTGAAGAGCGGCCCGAGCCTGAGACCAAACCCTCACCCCCCCGAGAATCCACCCAGCCACCCAGTAGCCTGCACAGAGAATACGGCTTGGCCTGCTTACTAGTCCAGTTCGTGGCAGATGGACTTTTCCGGGCACAGATGCAGACAACGCGCTTGAAAAATTTTTTTATGACCTGGGGTGGCCAGGGCGGGACGGCTTTTCTGGCCCAAAGAAAGCCTGCTCGGCATCTGGGATTGAGGGCAGGGGGGCCATGACCCTGGCGGAACCCACTGTGCCACCAGCGGAAAGGCAACATTTCCAACCAAAAGCCGGCAATGGCCCCATTCAGGTTTTTGGGTTTTGGGGTGGTTTTTGGGTAAAGTGTTTTCTTCGCTCCCAAACCTGGAAGACAGAAGGCTGGCGCAACGGGCCGCTGTACGGCGGGAGGTCGTCAAACTGGCGGGAAGGGGAAGGGGGAGGATGGGTCTCGGGTTGCTGGGGTACTCGGGGCGACGGGGGAGGGTGAGGGGGGAGGCGATCCCTGATCAGACTCGAAGAAATGGGCACTAGGAACCTTGGTGGTGGGGGGAGGGGAGGGGCGGGAAAAAAGGGTTGACAGTGGTTGGAGGCCCGGGTCGTCCGGCCTTTTTGGCCAAATGTTTTTCCCCCATTTCAAACCATCATTCGCTGCATTAATAACATTTTTGGTGGGAACCACTTAAGTTTTGCCTCTACTTATGCGTTTTCGGGAAAGGCAGCAATGACATCGCTGGGTAATCAGAGGCTTCTCAAAGAAGGCCCAGGGTTGAGAGGTCCTGGGCCCCCTTTTTTACGGCGATAAGCGAGGAGCGGGATTTGCCGCCGTGGCTGGCGGAATCAATCAGGGACTTTTTGTGACCGCCCCTCCCCTTTTTGGGGACCCTATTGAACTACCCCTCCTTCCTCCTCTCCACTGATGAAGCCTCGCAAGCAAATTCTGCGAAAAGACCAGGATGGATCCGCAATGCCCGTCAACATCATATCATCAACACAGGGGGACTTTGGGCGTCCTGACTTTCTGCATCCAGAA
Organism: Phyllomedusa bahiana; assembly: GCA_025379985.1. NCBI lineage: Eukaryota > Metazoa > Chordata > Amphibia > Anura > Hylidae > Phyllomedusa > Phyllomedusa bahiana. The sequence goes on from JAODAL010013861.1 coordinate 64,901, forward strand.
GCTGCGGGCTACAAGCAAGGGCACGCAAGGCGTTGCCACCGCCCGGGGTTTTTTCCGATTGACCCCCCCTTCCTTCACCTCCTCTGATGGGACAGTAACTGGGGGCAAGCAGACAAATCATCCTCTTGATCTTTTAACATGCCTCGACCCCAACCGCATTTTTTATCAAAGAGGGCTTCCAAGGATTATCCACATGGTGGTACACAGTTACATTTGGGCGCTCCATGTGGAAAGATGCTGTGATGCTGATGAACATTTTGGCCGTGACTGCAACAGGGAAAGACTGCTAGATGCAGTTGCATTATCCCTGAAAAACAGATTTGGGGACGATTTTCGTTTCTTAATTCACAGGGCCCTGACCCAGCATGACAGGCCGACGGGCCTGCAACTGACGACCGCTGGCATGCTGTTTGTCGCCAGCACTGGAAGGAGCACCTTTTCTCGTACCCTACCTCCATGTCTAAACCCCCCCTTTTTCTTCGCTTACCACCTGCATTTCGCTCCATTTAAAAAATAAAAAAAAAGAGAAGGTTGGAATAGTTTGGAAAGTCTCAATTTAAAAAAGGCAAATCACACTATTCTCAAATCCCCCCCTAATCAAAACAAAATTTCTGGGTTCAAATTTAACTGCAAGGGGGGGGGGGGGGGGGGGGGGGGGGGGGGGGCTATCAACAAATCTGGACTGTGCAAAAGCCAAAAAAAAACTATCTGTTTTGTTTTGGGGGATTAAAAGGTAAAATTTTTGCACCTTTCAAATTTACCGTGGTGAATAAGAATTGCTGTTTTAAGATTTACGTAATGCGCGTAAAAAAACAATGCTGGGGGGCGCAAAAGTCAAAAAACACGTAACTGTTTTGTTTTGGATAATAAACGATTTTTTTTTACCTTTCAATTCACCTGTGGTGAATATGGAATTGCGTTTTAATATTTACGAATGGCGTCAATGAACAAGTGGGGGTGCAAAAGTCAAAAAACACGTAACTGTTATTTTTGGTATAATAAACGGGATTTTTTTGCACCTTTCAATTCACCTGTGGGGAAATAGAATTCTGTTTTAAGATTTACTAGATGCTGCGTCAATGAACAATGCTGGGGGGCCAAAAGTAAAAAAAAAACGTAACTGTTTTTGTTTTTGGAAATAAACGATATTTTTTGCACCTTTCAATTCACCTTGGTGAATATGGAATTGCTGTTTTAAGATTTTTGTAATGCTGCGTCAATGAACAAAAACTGGGGGTGCAAAAGTCAAAAAACACGAACTTTATGTTTTGGGAAATAAACGGGATTTTTTTCACCTTTCAATCACCTGGTAATATATAATTCGTTTTTAAAATTTACGTAATGCGCGTCAATGAACAATCTGGGTGCGCAAAATAAAAAACACGTAACTGTTATTTTTTTAAAAAACGTATTTTTGCACCCTTTTAATTCACCTTGTAATATAAATTTTTGTTTTAAAATTTTCATAGATGCTGCGTCAATGAACGGCTGGGGGCGCAAATTCAAAAAAAAAACTAACTGTTAGTTTTGTATAATAAACGTTTTTTTGCACCTTTCAATTCACCTGTGGTGAAATAGAATTCGTTTTTTAAAATTTTCGTAAACTTTTTGGGGGGGGAAAAAAAAGGGGGGGGGGGTAAAAAAAACTTTTTTTGCACCCCTTTACCTTTGGGGTAATAAAGAATTCTTTTTTAAGAAAATTCGTAGAGTGCGCAATGAAATGCTGGGTGGCAAAAGTCAAAAAACACGTAACTGTTTTTGTTTTGGGATTAAAAAAGATATTTTTTTCACCTTTCCAAATTTACCTGTGTGAATAAGGAATTTCTGTTTTAATATTTACGTAAGCTGCGTCAAAGAACAATGCTGGGGGGGCAAAAAAATCAAAAAACTAACTGTTATGTTTTTTGGGATAATAAACGGTATTTTTTTCACCTTTTAAATTTACCTTTGAATATAGAATTTCTGTTTTAAGATTTTTCGTAATCTGCGTCAAAACAATGCTGGGGGGTGCAAAATCAAAAAAAAAACGTAACGTTATGTTTTTGGTATAATAAACGGTATTTTTTTCACCTTTTAATTCACCTGTGGGAATAAGAATTCGTTTTAAATTTACGTAGATCTGCGTCAATGAACAATGCGGGGGCGAAAAGTAAAAAACACAAACGTTTTGTTTTGGATAATAAACGATATTTTTTTTTGCACCTTTCAATTCACCTGTGGTGAAAATGGAATTTCGTTTTAAAAATTTACAATGCTGCCAATGAAAAATGTGGGTTGCAAAGTCAAAAAAAAACTAACTGTTATTTTTGGTATAATAAACGGTATTTTTTGCACCTTTCAATTCACCTGTGGTGAATATATAATTTCTGTTTTTTAAAATTTACGTAACTGCGTCAATAACAATGCTGGGGCGCAAAAGTAAAAAACACGTAACTGTTTTTTTGGTATAAAAAGGGGAATTTTTGAAACCTTTTTAAATTTCACCTTGGGGGAATAAAAGAATTGCTTTTTTTAAAAATTTTACATAGATGCCCCCGGTTCAATAAACCCTGCGGGGTGCGAAAAATGCCCAAAAAACCCCCCGTAACTGTTTTTTTTTTTTTAAAAAATTTTTTAAAAAAACGGTATTTTTTTGCCCCTTTTCAATTCACCGTGGTGAATATAAAATTCCCTTTTTTTAAGATTTCGTAGATCCCTGCGTAAATTTAAACAGGGCGGGTCCCGAAAAAAGTCAAAAAACACGTAACTGTGATTTTTTCCCGTACGTAAAAGGGTATTTTTGACAAAAAACAACCTGTGCTGACTACAAGATTGCTGGATTGAATTTAAAAATCAAAGGGGGATATATCAACAGTCACAGGTGAATGGGGAAAAAATTTAAAATAACACCTATCTGAAATGTAAAACTGATAAAAAAATGGGGGTTTTGGGAGCAAAAAAAGAGACCCCATTTACCCAAAAAGATGTGTATCCCCCAAAATAAGTTTTTACGGCCCCAAAATCCAGGAAATAATTTTAATAGCAAACTGTTTTTAATAAAAAAAATTCCACTAACAATGCTACACTAATCTTGGGGAACTTTTCCAGGTTCCCTTTTTAGGGTTGAGCTTTCTGTGTTCCCCCCCGCCCCCCCCCCCCCCCCCCCCCAGCCGTTAATTTTTTAGCGGGAAAAATCTGGGTTTTAAAAAAATCTAGCTAACTACATAAAATCTTCAAATCTCTAATCTAACAAAATTGGAAGGATCACAGCTAATAGTAGAGGTTTCTCTGTGCAGAAATAGACTAATTTCGCTGAGCTGTTTGGCCACAGGCAGAGCGCAGGTCCTATCCCTATGAGACGCTGAGAGACACTGAGGCTGAAACAGGAAACGCTGTTCTATGTAAAACGAGGTCATGTGATTTTCCAGCCAATCGCAACCATACACATCCCAGTCATGATGTCGCACACACATCTCACCCTGCTCTATTCTGTAATCTGATTTGCTGGCCGCCAAAATTACAGGAAGCGCCGAAAAAGGCGCGATCTTAATAGATGATGCACAGATTTTAACCTTAATTATCGCATGATCTGGAAATTTCGATCACCATAAAAACCTTGCCGATTTCAACTTTGTCGATAAAAATCGCTCAACACTAGTAATAATAAATGTCTAAATATATTAAAGGTCAATATAGAGATCTCTCTCAAGATTTATTTATACCCAGGACTGTATCTAGAACAAGGGGGCATCCTCTATGCCTTGAGGAACGAAAGTTTCTACATAAATATAGAAAGGGATTCTTTACTGTAAGAGCAGTGAGACTGTGGAACTCTCTGCCAGAGGAATTTGTCATGGTGAATTCAATAACAGAGTTCAAAAAGGGTTTGGATGCATTTCTAAAGCGTAATAATATAACAAGTTATAGTGGCTAGGATTCTGGAGTAGGGTTGTTGATCCAGGGATTATTCCAATTGCCAGATTGGAGTCGGGAAGGAATTTTTTCCCTAAAATGAGGCCTCTACCTCATTGGGGTTTTTTGCCTTCCTCTGGATCAACACTTTAGCAACACTTTAGCAAAATAGGCTGAACAGGATGGACGTTTTGTATTTTTTCGGCCTTACAAACTATGTAACTATGTGTACGTTCTTAAATTTTAAGCTCTGTGCCTTGCGCGCTTAAATACTCTATACCGTGCTTTGGCACTAATTCTTAGTTTTATGTGCATATAACAATCTGTACTATGCACCTTATGTGCTTTAACACAATGTTATGTGCCTTCTGTAGCTTAACATGCTGTAATATCTTCCTCATGTTCCTTAACACACTGTATTATAGGTTTTGTGCATATTATTATAAGTGATAATGACTTACGCACCCTGTATTGTATGCCATGTGCACTTTAACACAGTGTACTATTCGCTTTGTCTCCTTTTATGTAAGCCCATTACCGAGGTGGGCTTCCCAGAATACAGCAAAGTCACAGATGAAAGAAACTACTCTTGTGTTGGTGTGGGGAGTGTGCCCTTAATATATCCTCTGGACTCACCAATATTTTAGCTATCAGTGAGCTCAGAAAATCTGACCGCTATTTACCTCATTAAAATCCCATGTAACTGGAACCATAGTTTGGATGTATATTTCAGGGGCGCACTCGCGGTACAGCACAATGGTTTACAAACCATCAAACGTACCTGCTATTCCTAGAGTACCGTTAACCAATTAAAGATCTTACCAACAAAAGCACCTAACAAAATTACCAACACTGGTGTTGGACTTGTTCACAATCTACGCAGACGTCAATTTTCTGGAAATGATACGTTTAAGTCCTGGACTTAGATAAGACTTAACTATCTGTTCTAAAGCTAATATGGTCTCTAATCCAGTTGAGTGCGAGCTCACTGGACCCGGGTTTTTCCTTGGCCAATTTCCGATTACTGGGTTGGGACAAGGTTTCCTTCTGTCAACATCCGATGTCATATATGACATACTTCTCTAATTGCAATGAGACAGCAGATAACTCCCTCTGATTTCCACAGGTTTCAGTCCCCGACATACACACCCACAGCTGTACTTCTGATTTGCAAGAAAGTTCCTGAGAGAGAGTAACGGTGTGTTTCTCTTGCAGCTTTGTTGATCTTCTCTCTCTGACACTCTGACTCACACTCTCTCAGACCGAGCAGCTAACAAACTTGCTGTTTTTCTTTAACTGTCCCTGTAAATATGGTTACAGCTCCTCGCCTGTCAGCTTCTGTGATGGGACAGCTGTACAGTTCTTTCCAGAACTGGCTGTAGAGGTGCTTAACCTGTGATGTACATAATTAACCTATTGTTTAAGTAAACACTTGATCTTTTTCGTATATCATGTCATAACTAGCGTATGAGCGATTTCGGTTGACTATCGTCATCGGGGTCGATAGTCGATTATCGGCAATTATAAGACAAATCTATAGTCGATATTAGATTATCGCCGATCACCATTAAAGTCTATGGGAGGAGCAACAACACCTTCCATTCTTACACCCAACAGGGCTGGAGATGCTGGAATAATATCCACAAACAGTTCAAAATGGATACGTGCTACATCTTAGGCACACATTTAGGTTATAAATGCCACAGAAAAAAAATCACAGATCATTTACTATCCTGTCTTGTACCACAGCATGGACCTTAAACCTGCATCACCCAAAATTAAAAGTGCAAGAAGGCAGTATGATTTGAACCATATTTTATTGGTATGGGGACATTGAATATCCCTGTCTGGAAGCAAGCATGAGCCCCAGGCTGTATGACCCCAGATTAAAAAGTGCTGGAAAAAGGAGTCTTTCATCACCCATTTTAGTTGAACTGGAATTGACTATTATCTGCTTCCTGTACCGCAAATATGACCATTAAACTGTCCTGACCCAGATTAAAAGTGAGGGAAAGAGTTTAGAACCACCATTTTAGTTTCACTGGAAATTGTCTATACGTCCTGGGCCACAGATGAGACTAACCTGCATGACCCCAGATTTAAAAAAGTGCGCAAAAAGGAGTCTTTTCAACCACCATTTTAGTTTCACTGGACATTGACTATATCTGTCCTGTACCGCAGACTGACCCAATAAACTGTCTGACCCCACAGATTAAATCAGTGCCGCAAAAAAGGAGTCTTTCAACCACCATTTTAGTTTCACTGGACATTGACTATACCTGTCTGACCCAAAGCATGAGCCCCGAACCTGCATTGGACCAGATTAAAAAAGTGCCGGAAAAGGAGTGTTGGAACCACCCTTATTAGTTGACTGTACTTGACTTTAACTGTCCTGGGCTCACAGCATGATGCCCCAAATCCTTGCATGACCCCCTGATTAAAAAAAGTGGGAAAAAGGAGTCTTTCAACCGCCATTTTAGTTTCACTGGACATTGACTATATCTGTCCTGTCCGGCAGAATGAATCCTAAGCATGTTTGACACAGATCACAAGTGGCAATATGCTATTTTGTACAGTGACTGTCATTTAGTATATTTTGGTATGACATTTGTTTACGATTTATTTAGGGAAGTTTTATTATAGTTTTACATTAATATAATTTTGCTTTTTTCTCAAGTGTGATAACTTACAACATACACCCCTCCCTGCAGGTTTTTAAAGATATTTTTTACACGTGTTAGATGTGTTATTTCGTTCACACACCCATAAGTATAAAACATGTCTAAATCATCCCCAAAACACTTCTTAGTTGAGAAGACATTTGCCCTCTGGCTTCTGAGAGTGGATTCAGCCATCAATTCAATGTTTCATTTTTCCTCAAATCCTTCTTCAGTTGTAATTAGGGACAGACTCCTGGAGATCAAATGATGCGACCCCATAGTGACTCCAGCCCAGAAATTTAAAACCTCTATTGGTGCAATTTGTGTCAGATCGAGCCTTTTGACATACTTACCTCTCAGAATCACCCTTTTTTCAAAATCTGAATTTTTTTAGAGAAATTTGAAGCTCTTTCCTGATTGCCCCAAACGGTGAGAGCCAGTGCTGCTGTCAGCCATCTGTTAACACGGAGGTCAGCTGCAGGGGCCAGACTTCCAGTGGTGCGGTGAGAGCCGGCTAGCGTCTGTCATCTATTAACAGTGCAGGTTTTCAGCGGCAGGCGGAGTTTACAGTGAGGTGCGGTGAGAGCCCAGGCTGGTGTTCACATCATCTTTTAACACAGTAATATGCCTTATGATGACAGCAAAGAAAACTGTCGTGATGAAGCAGAGTTGCGGAAGCGGAAGTGTGAGGTAAAGACCTCCAGCCTTCCTCAGTACACAGTCAAGACATGGGTAGCGCTTGCCTCTCCATATGAGTGCGGACAATTGAGCTTCACTTTCGGAAATACTGGTGGTTCAAGCTCTGTTCCACAGGTTGCCCTTTTTCTTGCATTTCTTTTTTTTTTACTCAACGTGCTGGAGGAAATTGTATCTGTTTTTGTTCTCTGTCCGTGCTCCATACTCCATGTCCTCTGAATAACCTACATCTGGTCAAGTCTTCCTGTACCTCACAGCACAATTTCTGAAGTACCGGTGCAGCTTCGTGGAACGGGTTACACCGTAATAACTTCTCCGCCCATTGATCATAAAAGTATAAACTTTATTAAGCCAATTAAAGGACGCTTATATGATAATGCGCTAGTGCGATGCATCCAACAGACGCGTTTCGAGCGAAGGGCACTTGTTCACTGTTAAAATTATCTGCCATTATTTAAACAAAACGTCCGACCAATCAGAGACTAGATGCTAGAATGACAATGGGGAGACAGAGAGCAACGAAGACAAAAACAAGCAAAGAAAAAAAAAAACTAAAAAAAAAAAAACAGCAAGAGAATGCAGCAGGTTTGGACAACAAGCTGACATATGCTATCAAGGAATAAGATTTTGTGAGTAATAACATTAGTTGCTAAAACACGAAAGACCCAGGGTGTTTATGAATTAAATATATAATAAATCTGTGCTGTAGTTTAACCCTATGTGGTGCTCGTGTGCCTAGGCTTGAAATATCCAAAGGGCTTCCTTCTCTCAGTTTCTTTAGCCAATTACCCCCCTTATAGGTTTGGTACTTGATCTATGCCATAGAATCTGAAGGTGTGAATCACCTTGGTGGTGCTCGACAAAATGCCTAGCAGCACGTCCATTTGGCTTTGTTTATTCACACTGTGAATATGTCGCTATACGTTGTCTTTATTTTGCGGAGTTGTACTGCCCACGTATTTCTTATCGCAGGTGTTACTTGAATTATATTAATCGATGATGACTGTCACAGTCTTAAAAATTGGGATATCTGTATAACTAATGATTTATCGTGCTGTCATTTAATTGTAATTCTGTTTTTAAACTGAACTTGCAAACATTGCATCGGGTCCTCCAATTTAAAAAAAACCTTTTTGTGAAAGAGCATGTTTTTTTCGAGGTAATGTTATCACTTGTTATATGCTGGAGATATAATGTCTCCTAGTTTTCTTGTTCTTCTTGGGCACACATTTAACTCCTTTGTAAGGATTTTAGCCAGTGTGTGATCCTGGCGTAGATATATTTAGATTTTCTGTAGAAGATTTTCTGGAATTTCTCAAAGAATTTGTATGTAGTTAGCGGTGAAAACTATTTTGTGATTTGGTTTGCTGTTTTACGGATTAGTTTCTTGCAATAATAGGGATTATAGATTTTTATTGTAACCTTTCTTGGCATTTTTTTGTCCTTTGTATCCCCTCTGCGTTTGTCTCCGATAATGTCTTTTTCAGCCAGAGCATAATCCCTGTCAAGAGTACAATTCTTTGGCCTACATATTCGCCATACGGTATGGCTTTTATCGTACTGGAGAGTGGCTGCGATTTGCTCTTAAAATTGGAGTTGCCTGCGTTTAGGTTTGCTGGCTATAAAGTAGTTATAATTTTACTAGCTACAAAATCTCCTTTTTTAAATGAATATAATACGATATCTCTAGTTTGTTCCAGCGTGCCTGTGAATCGGAGATTAAAGGGGATTATTGTTGAGGTGTATTCAGGAACAGTGGTATGAGCGCCAATCGCATCCCCTTATTATAAGGAGGTCGTCGATTGTAGGCGCCCATGCCATGTATTCACTCCAGATAAGGATTGTCTATTGCTATAAATGGATGGTGCTCCCCATGCATGGTTAGTTGCAAGAGTAGGTTGAGAAAGTTGCGCCATTGGTGACCCATAGTTGAAATATAAGTGTGGTCTAATTTAAAATTAAATTATGCCTAGAAGGATTCAATAGTGAAATATAAATTCTGCATGGGTTCAGTATTATGCATGTTTTGCCTTTAAGAAGAATGGCCACTGATACTAGTGCCTATATTTTGGGGTATATGGGTACAAATTATGACATCAATCTAATCAAAGTTAGATTGTGATGGTAAGGGTTTATTGCTTGATCATTGTAGGATGATTTAGTATCCTTTTGATATACTGAGAAGTTTTTGACTAGCGCTGAATGGTAACCATCCACCATGTACTTAGCCGCTCACTCAGGGAATAGTTTCTTGATATGATATGGCCTAAGGCTGGGGGGAAGGTATTCTTGGGAACTTTAGGAGCTCCGTAGAATACTGGAACTACTGGTCACTCCCTAATAAGGTACGATTAGATTTTTTATTTTTTCTTTGTTTATCGTTATTCACCCACGACTTTATTTCCTTTTTTGGGGGGGGTTGGACTTGCCTATAATTCAACAATTGTTCTAAAATTATGTGGAAATGTTTGGTGGGATTTCTTTTAGCTCAGGTTTGTTGTAAATCATTTAGGTATCTTTTGGACCTGTGTAGTGTATAAGACCAGAGTCCTTCACTACCGTGCTCCCCCTTTTCAGCTTTCTTGATAAACCAATTTTTTTTCCCTAAGTTCTTTTATTGCTTTAATTTCGGGAACCAGGTTTAATTATTCTGATATTTTTCGATTTTTGTTATATCTCTCTGTGTTGTTTTTTGGATATAATTCCATAAGGTTCATTCCATTGTTATTTTGGAAGGCATCAAGTGCGGGTACTTTGCTTTTAGAGGGGAAAAAGTTAGATTAGGTTGCTTGGTGAACACTCGCTATTGTCACATGTCATGTTGATCATGACATCATCTTTATTTAATTTGCAAAATGATAAGCTACTGTTCAATCAAATTGTATATTACTGTACTCATTTAATTTTATCAGGATCGGGTATATGATGTGGTTGAAACTTCAATCATTGTCCTGTATAAAATGTTTTTTGACTGTAATTGGCAAATTATTAACATTCCATAATATGTATTGAATAAATCAAAAATTGACTTGTAGGTGATAAAATAAGCCCTTGTTTTAAAACTTACAACTGGGGGTGTGATTCACGCTGGTGTTAAATGACCACTTGAACGTCCTCATTCAGAATTCTGTAAATGTGCTTCTTTGGGCATAATCTTGTTGATTTTCTTATTGCCGTATCTTATGGGTTTGCTTCTTGTTCTCCCGTTTTTTGGTGATTTTTCTGTGTTTGAACAGGATCTTTGTTGTGGGTGGGTCTTGCTTCTGTGGTTCAAGAATATGTGGTTGCTGCTGTCAATGCTTTCTAAATCGAGAAATAACAGATCTCCTTTAGATTCTCCTCCTTTTCTTCCTCATAATGGATCTGGGAAAGGCTATTTGTTTTTCTTTTGCACATGTATAGACTTCATTGTTAGAATTTATCTTCCAAATTCTAGCATACTTTCTTTTTGTTGTCCATAATTATTTTTTCAATTATATCTAGGGGTCTCTTTTAACTGTGTGTGTGGCAATCTCATATTCGGTATATTTTTAAACGCCCAACTTTTTTCTTCTGCTGTTTAACCGAATGTTCATTCCTGATAACTTTTGTTTATAATCAAATGATGGTTGTATAAAGCCCAAAGTACCAGTCTGTTAGAATCTTGTTCATTTGTTCATAAATTCTGGTGTGGTTGCAAATGTTGAAACTTTCTAGATTCTTCAATCCCTGGGGATTATTTTTTTTGATGGTATTGGTAGAGACTGCTGGCCCACAGATCTTTAATTCTTTAGTTTCACTTTTTTTAATTGTGTGAAACATTGTTTTCCACTTCTTGTTTGTTTCGCTGTAGTGTTAGACTCTTGGAACATGCTGCTAATTTGCCAGCCGTTCTGTGCTTCCATTGAATATTGTGTTAAAAAAAGTAATCACTTTGGCATATATTTTTTTCTATTTATACAAAACACCAAGTAGCAGCATGTATCATAAATTATAAGCTGTCATAGTATAATGCGGTCCTTAATTAGAACGTTTTACGATATGCCCTCGGTGATAAAGCCACAAATTCGGCCTAATGCATGGCACACAATAAAAGAAAAAAAAAAAAAAAAAAAGAGTGGCTCACCCTGTTAATGGGCTAAAGTCATATGGATGGAGGGGATCCGCTTGTTTGTGTAGATTCCGGGCGTCCCGCGGCCAAAGCGGTTAAAATACGCGCACAATGGTCCCTACAAAAAGTATGGGAAAAATTATTTCAGGTGAAGCTAAAAGAAAGGGGGAAATTCCTTCGATAGAGAAAAAGGATTTAATCTCCAGAGGAGAAGAGGTTCTTCACTGTAATGAACTGTAATCTGTGGAATAGCCTGCCTGATGAGCTGGTTCACGGCAGGAACGTAGAGAGTTTCAAGAAAGGTTAAGATACCTACTGGAAACTAAAAGAATATTAATGCGTACGTAGCTAGGTAAAATTGGATCCTGGCCGGTGGCGGCTGCTGGGTCAGCATAATAGGGTCTATACTGGAGAGGTTGGTTCTTGCCTTGTGGGTTTCGGGGCCATTTTAACAGTGGAGGAGCTGGGCTTTAAGTCCTTGTCATCTCTCCTCACCCACATTTTCCCACCCTTGTTGAACTCGAGTGGACATGAGTCTTCTTTTCAACTACGTACTTTGAAAAATGTAAGTATGTATTTTGAAGTTCGGTTGCAGCTTCGTGGAACGAGTTACACTGTATAACTTCTCGGTGATCATAAAAGTATAAACTTATATAAGCCAATAAAAGGTAGCTATAAGAACATGCGTAGGTTGCAAATGCTCGTGTACATCTCTGTACATATTCTAGAGGAATTTTTTTAACAGCATTTTGTACATGCAAGTTTTTAGTAGTTTAATTCTAGAAAACCTTTGTAAAATAGGATGGAATCCCACCATGCCTTTGTTTCTCTTTTTTTATTGTATTAAATGGGTTGTCTCAATAAAGTGGATTGCTAGCTTTGTTAAAGATCTTGCAAAACAAGTCATTTTTCCATTATGGTGTCCATTAACAAGTGTCGTAACTTATTCTGTTTCTGACAGCACCATCACACTTGAGCCACTGTGACAATTGTGAAGATGAATGTGTTAGAACCAACATTTTTTACAATAGGACCTGTAGTCTAGCTGCATTTCACAGCAAAATGCCCCAAAAATTCAAAAACCAGACCATGAGCATTTTGACAATTCTGAAGAAACAAAAGTCTGTTAGAAACCACATTTTTTTTATAATAGGACTGTAGTAAGTGCATGGTCACAGCAAAATGCCCCTCAACATTCAAAGCAGACCCATGACTGCCACTTTTTGACAATTGTGAAGAACCAATGTTGTTAGAACAATTTTTTTTTATAATAAGGGACCTGTAGTATTGCTGGCATTTCAAAGCCGCATGACCCAAAAATATAAAAATGACTTCTCAGCACTGTTAAAAATTGTGAGGAGAAATGCCCACTAAAAGCACTATTTTCGTTCCTAAGGACATGATTATTGCTGATCTCACAGCAACATGACCCAAAAAAAATTTAAATTTTTTAAAAAATGGACTTCTCACGCCACCTGTTAAAAATTGTGAGGGATATGCATTAAAAGCCACATTTCTGTTCCAAGGGACATTATTATAGCTGTATTTACAGCAACATGGACCCAAAAAATTAAAATTTGACTTCTCAGAAACTAATAAAAATTGGTTGGAGAATGCCACCTTAGAGCCAATTTCTGTTTCAAAGGTCATGGATTTATCGGTGGAGACGCAGATAGTCGTGCACATGATCTTATGCTGGTCTCTGGATGTTGGATGTGTGCCTGCATTGCATTGCGTTGGGAGGGGATAAATAAAGATGGCAGAGGTCTACCATTAGGCTTTGCCACTTGGCTGCAGTGCTGCTGCCGCTACGGCTACTTGGCATCTACTGATGTCACGTCGCTGATGTGTTCCACGTGACATTTGAGAAGTGAAGCAGAACGCAACAGATGTCTAGTTGATCAATTCAGCAAGGTCTCCATTTCTGCCATTTTTTCTATTTGGGTGGGTGTCAGGATTACCTCCTCCGCTGCCTCGGCACAGCTTCAACACAGCCCTGGACTTTGCCTCAGTGATGCACCCTGAGAGCTGATCGCGCCGCTTGGCACTAGCCTGGACCACCGAACCACTGCCTAATGAAGACGATAAAATTGTGAAAAAACTGTCGGGCCTAGTGGATTGACGGAGAGAAAGGCTCCGTGTCTGCTTCTGTGTCCGTCTCTCCTCCGTCGCTGCGGGACCTGTTGTTTCAGGAGTGTCCAACGATCTGTTCCAGAATAAGTGTTCACCACACTGCTCATGCATGACAAGGGCATAGTCGCAAGACCAATTTGGGTGCCTTCTTCAAAAACTGGCAAGGATGGTGCAGAGCTTTCTTTCACCTGCTCCACTATCGGTGGCTCAACACCCGAGGTCCAGTACGCTGTTGTCAGGCATGTGTCATACTTCGTAAAGCGGTAATGGCATGCGCTGCTGCACAACGCTGGAGCATGTGGAGGGTGGAAATTCAGAGTGTTGCACGTCAACAATGAGCGGTGACGGGGAGGCCGAGTGACGCTGCAACGCAGCCAGGTGGGGACGAAGCAGGGTTTGGAACGGGCGGAAGTGCGAACTCAGTCCTCGAGCTTCTGAGCAGGGGCAGTCCAGACCCGGGTGATTTTAGAAATTTCTGGACGACACGGTTTCATGAAATGTGCCAGCAAAGGGATAGTGCTCCAGCCTACGGTCTTAAGGGCGGCCAGCAGATTTCGCCGTTATTCGTCACACCACCTTGCTGGCACAAGGGTCTTGTCACCAGCCAGCGCTCGGTCTCGTTGCGGAGAGGTCCACAGCTCCTGACCTGTGTGTGACGGTCTCCAATACAGATTAATTTCAACACGGCCCTGTGTTTCTCTGGGCTAGTGTTGCACCAGAGGACTTGGGGAAAGAGCCTGCACCTCCTTGCAGTTCTGAAGTGCGTGACGGGCCGAGCATGAGAGCCACCGTCACACCAGAGACATCCACCCAGCCTCACCAGTGTGCTGTACTCAGAGATATTGCGGCCTTGGCCATGCTTACTAGTCAAGTGTCGGTGGTCAGATGGACTTTTCCGGACACAGATGCAGACAACGAGCTTGAATTTTAGATGACACGTGGATGGCAGGGCGCAGGGGACGGCCTTTTCTGGACAAAGATATGCCTGCTCAGGCATATGGTATTGGGGGCAGGCAGTGCCATGATCATGGCGGAACCCATCTACCGGAGGCGTCACGTACACCAGATGGAAGGCAACATTTCCTAGGGCCAAAAAAGCCTGCCATCGCCGAAATTCAGTACTTTTTGGCTTTTGGGATGGTTTGGGTTTAGGTTAAAGTGTTTTCTTCTGCTCCCAAAACATGGAAGACAGGAAGGCTGGTGCTAGACTGGCCGCTGTACGGCGTTGCAGGTCGTCAAACTGGAGGCGAGGTGAAGGGGATAGGATGGGGTGCTCTGGTAGTTGGCTGGTGGTACTCGGGAGACGGTGGAGGGCTGAAGCGGGGGTGAAGGATGATCAATGATCATTGACTCTGAGAGACTTGGGAAGCTTGAGGAACGCTTGGTGGTGGGGGAGGAGGAGGCGGAGACAGAGGTTGGGCCCGGGTCCAGTCTGGACCTTTTTTGGCCGTGTGGCCTCCATTTCTACTTCATGCATTTGCTGCATGGTGACTAGACCATGTTGGTGGTGGTTAAACACCTAAGATTCTTGCCTCTACTTATGCGTTTATCGGACAAAGGCTGGCATTATGAAAATCACTGGCGTGAATCAGAGGCTTGCTCAAAGAAGGCCAGGCTGAGAAGGTTCTGGACATTTTTGCGGCGATAAGCGAGGAGCGGAGTTTCGCCTGCCGTGGCTGGCTGAATCATATCCAGCGGACTTCTTGCGTCCGCCATCTCCCTTTTTGGGGCGGGACCCCGTCGTGCATTGCACTACCCCATCGGTCCTTCCTTCCTCGTCCACTGATGAAGCGCTCTCGCTAGCAAATTCTGACTGAAATGACCACGTTGGTCCGCAATGTCGTCATCATCATCATCAACACAGGTGAACCATCGTCGTTCTGATATTCTGCATACAGTGCTGCGGGCTACAAGCAAGTGGCACTGCTAGGCTGTTGACGACCGCCCGGGATTTTTGCCGATTTAAATTGGCTTACTTTTCACTCTCTGATGGCCATCCAGTAACTGGGCGTCTGAGCAGACAAAATCATCCTCTTTGGCCTCTTTATCTTTTAACATGGGGGGGGCCCCCCGCGGGCATTCTGACCCCAACCGCATTTTGTCATCAAAGAGGTCTTCAGAAAATGGATTATCCCACAGTGGTGGGTACACGATGTGATGTTGATTTGGGCTGCCTCGCTTTCATGTTGGACGGATGTGTTGATGCTGATGACGACATTTTTGGCCGTGATTGGGAGGACGAGGAGGTAGACTGCTGGGGATGCAGTTGCATTAACCTCGAAGAACAGATTGGCGACGCTGTATCGTTACTGAGATTCACAAGGCCCTGACCAGCGATGAACAGGCCTGAGGTCCTCAATCCGACGATCGCTGGCCATGCCGTGTTGGTCGCAGCACTGGAAGGATGCACCTTCTTTCTCGTAGCCTTACTCAATGTCTACCCCCCCTCTTTGCTCGCTTACCCAACTCTGAAATTCGCTCAATGTTCAGAATGATTAAAAATTTAGAAAGGTATGGAGTGTTTTGATACGTCTCTTATTAAAAGTCGGCAAATCACACGCTATTCTCAAATCCTCAAATCAAAACAAAATTGCTGGATGCAATTTAAAGTTCAAGGTGGCTCTAATCAACCAAAGTGGCTGCGCCAAAGTTGTTAAAAACTCGTATCTGGCATTATTTCTAATAAAAAAGGTATTTTTGGCACCTTCAATACCACCTGTGGTGATCCAAAGTTGCTGGATTCAAATTAACTGAAAGGTACCTCTATCAACAAAGATTGATGACCAAAAGTGAAAAAATCACCTATCTGAAATAGTGTAGGAATAATAAACGGGTATTTTGGCACTATCAAATAGACATGTGGTGACTACAAAAATTGTGGATCAATTTAACTGCAATAAGTGTGGCTCTATCACAAAGCTGGCCTGCGCCCAAAGTGGAATAAACAGTATCTGTAATGTATACGGATAATTAATAGGTATTTTTGCAACCTATCATTACACCGTGGTGATACAAAATTTGCTGGATTCAAATTTAAGTGCAAAGGTTACCTATATCAACAAAGCTTGACTGACCCCAAAAAGTGAAAAAAAACACCTATCTGAAATGCTATACTGATAACATAAGTGGAGTTTTGCCACCTAACAATAGACATGTAGTTACTAGAAAGATCTGTATCCTATTATAAGTTCAGGCTGCCCAACATCCAGTATTATTTCAACGGAAAAACTGTTAATAATAAAGCTATTGCAATGCAATGTCTTACACTAAGTTCTGGGTGCACAATATCCAGTAATCCTTTAAAAAGAGCTTGTACTTTTGTTCGCCCCCGCGCCCTACCCCCCACGCTCCCACCGTGACTTACAGCGGTAGATGCTCCTTTAACAATTTCTCTTGCTAACTACCTAAAATCTGCAAATTCTATGATTCTACCTTAGTTCTAAGGTTCAAGCTAAAAAGTATAGGACTGTCTTGTGATCAATTGAATAATTTTCGCTGAGGCTGGTTTGTTTACACGGAGGTCAGAGCGGCACGTATACTCTTGAGATACTGACAACCAATGATCATGACACTGGAAGGGCTGTTCTATGTAAAAACAATGGTTTTTTCATGTGATTTTTCCAGCCAATCGCACCATACAAATCCCAGTCCTTGACGTCTCGCACACCAGATTCACCCTGCTCTATTCTCTAATGTGCTGATTGATGCGCAGCCAAAATGGCCAGGATCAGCGCGAAAATTGCGCGATATGATTAGGATTATGCACAGTATTGTAACCTTAATTATCGCGTGATCTTAAAAATCGATTAACATATAACCCGTTTCCGATTTCAACTTTGTTGATAATAATCGCTCAACACTATGTGGCATTCATCATCCGATTCCGTATGGCATTGTTTACAACGAAGCAGTCATCAGTGTGTGATGTAGCCAAAGGACATCCACCTCTTTGCCTTTCTGTGACTCTTCCAATCTCTCTATATCTCTGTTTCCACATGCTTGATGAACTCTCTGTGCACTTAGGATCTAGTGGTCACCACTTTTTGTGTGAGAGCATCCTGCTTTAGGCCTTGCAATGGCAAGTTACTGTTGATCAATTCCAAGGTGTTGTCTTGGTCTCATGATGTCAAAATATGAACAGCATGATGAGGAGGACTGTTTACATCCCAATTCAAATTGATAACCTAAATTTATCGGGTGATTCAGGGACCAAACACTTGTTGGGAATTTTACCATTGAACCACCCTCACCTATGTGTCCTACTGAAAAAGTTACCAACCCTTAATGCAGATACAAATTTAATACCACCACCGGCCTCCTGGTAGAGATACCAGTTGATGGTTTACAGGCCCTGTGGTGACTCTAAATGCACTATATACAATTCATTTTGGTTTGTAGGATTTTGGGCATTTTTTGTGTAAGTGGCTTTCTTTGCAAACTGCAATATTATCTGGGGATGGTATTTCATCTGGTCCACTACATTTACAGTATAAAAGACCTCTATATGACTTTAAAATTGCCATAAAAGTGTAACAAAATGAAAAATGCCACAAAACATCTGAAAAACATGACAATGACAAATTTACAGCTGTAATTGTTGGAAAAAAGCCTGTGTGAAAGAGCTGTATAGGTAAGTTCAGATGAGACGTATTTGTTATGATTTCTGTACAATATATGTAAATACTAAAGTAGTGGAGTTTTATAAATGCTATTAACATGTAGCAGAAAAATACTTTATGAAAACCAAGCATGTTGTAGATTTTCAAAACCATAGCATGCTTTTAATATTGTAGAAATTACTAAAATTTTCACAGTGGATTTCATTTGTCATCATATGGGGTATAATTTATAGTGAATTGTGACTTTACTTTTAGGCTGCTTTTTGTCTATTCCTTATCTACGTGTTATACATTAGGCATGGCTTTTCTTTCTAAATTTTTTCCCTAAGAGTATGTCTACATGGAACAGATTTAAAAACCATCAAAATCCGACTGTAAGTCAATCCCCATAGACCTCAATAGAAAATCTGAGCTGTAATCTACACAGTTTGAATTTTCTGAGGTCACATTTCAAAACCGCCATTTTTGTAAAAAAAAATGCAACATGCACAATAATCAACCATTTTTCACAACAAAATTGGGGGAAAATTTACTATTGAAGTCAATGAGGAGGATGAAAATCAACAGACAATTATCAGACAATTATCAGATTATCAGACAATATGGTGAATGGTTGTTGGCTTGTACCTTGAACATATCTTTGGACTTGGTTTTTAGCCTCCCTATTGATTTAAATTATATATATATATATATATATATATATATTATATATAATATATATATATATATATATATATATAATATATATTGTGAGAAGGCACAAGGTGCCGTTTTGGATGGCCGATACGTGTCACCAAGATTCTTAGTCTCGGTGAAGTTTAGCCATTCATCAGTATTTGTATGGTACTGACAGTTTTTTTGTTCCTGTAGTATTACTGCTGAAAAGCAGTCGATCTGGGCCAGGCTTTTACTTGAGCAGTCTAAAGAGTCGGGTGGAAAGACTGCTCCCATGTATCCAGCCCAGTTTTGCCAAAGCCTACTCAAGGCAGGAAGTTTGGGGAATCAGTGGTGAGGTTCTCAGTCAGAGCGTTTGCCTGACTAGGTCAAGAGGTGGAAAGTCAGTGCTGCAGCCTACCGTCTGTCACATTCCCCTGATCTGGGTGGGGGAACACACCCAGGAATTGTCACTTCCCCAGAGACTGTGAGTTATCCACACGGACTGTGCATTTTGCTTTGTTTGGGCTGTCGTTAAGCCCGTATGCATTTTTGTTTTGCTGTGAAAACTGTGGCTAAATAAAGGCCAAAAGACTTTAAATGTATGCAGAGGACGGTGTGTTTGTGCTACCACTGAGTTACATCCCAACAATATATATATACTACGGTTAGGGGGATCTATAGGCGGTATCTGATAAGGAAAATATAATCCCTTGAATTTTCTTCAACATAGGCCAAAGATGCCAAATAAGGTATTTTAGCATAAGATTTGCACAGACACTACAGGTAATCTGTAGGTATAGGTGTGCCATTGCCAAGTAATGTTAAACGATGGTAGATAGAAACTGGTAGATGCTAAATTGATACTCTTTCTCTGTTGTTTATAAGGACTATTTTGTGCAGAAAAGCAGTGCAAGATCATGGCTAGTGTAACTCATGTACTAGTGATGCAGTGGCCAGAGGCTTCTACTCTCTAACGTCTCCACTTTCTGCCCACATATAGACTGAGGGCGACATGTAAGAACGAGGCTGTGCCAGATATTTGGCATCTTTGCAGCCCGATATCAGACGCAGCCACGTTCATGCATTTTTAAATCTCCCGCACGCCACTATTGGGTGCATTACATAGCGCCTGCGGCACTTTGTAATGTGCCTGATCTCAGGGCGCACTAGAAACGTAGCAAAGCTACATTTTTGTAGCTTCGATACGGCATTTCTGAGTGCATTACAGCTGGAACAGGTACTCCATTTTCAAAGTGGTATACCTGATCCCAAAATGTCACCTTAGTGCTAGAATGCGCCTGACTTATGACCCGTTGTACAGCGGGTCATAAATCCGGCGCATTCTACACTAATGTTAGGCACATGAAATTTTGTGTGTTAATGCCAAATTTCATACATGTCGCCCTGAAAGTCCATGTTGCATATACTTTTTAGGTGCTTCCCTCTTCTGTTTTATGGTTGGATTGTGATGGACTGTTCCTGCCTGTCAGTCTGCCTGATGCTGTGTGATTTAACAGCAGGTGTTTCATTGCCATAGACACACCAGAGCTTGGTAGCCTCTCCATTATTACAGTATTCTGTATGTTTCAAATTGTTCTTCATGCATGAGATGGATGTGGGAATGCTTGCCAGTGTCAGTGAAGTATGTAAGTTAGAAGAAGGCCATTTGGTGGAGGCCCCTACTTCCTCTTTTGTAGTAGAGATCTGGATCACACGCTCGGGTGCCCTTCCTGTCTGCAGTTTCTCTGGACAAGATTACATGTGCTTCAAATTTAAAAAATCCACAGCATGCTCTAATTTTTTTTCTGCTATACTGTATGTGGATGTAGTGGAAAACTGCTGCAAGTTGCTGTACAAATTCCACCAAATCTGAACATGGCCCCAGTCTCCTCTTTTTCAGTGATCCTCTTTTGTTTCATATTGCAATTAATATTGAAAAATACAGTACATGAAAACATTTTCTCTACATAGAGAAGACCCAGAAGCTCAGCTGTTTCCCTCTAATTCATCCCATGTCCTACTGTAACTACCTGCCTCTCTTTCTTGCCCTGTCTACATTAGGACATGACAACAGTAAAGCCCCTCACCCTTTGGTAAGCCCCAACCCTCAACCAGTCAAACCTGTGTCATTATTTAAAATTTTGACAACTTATCAAATTCAGAACAATGCAAAACATCCTACTGGCTGACAAACAGTGGAGGCTGTAACTTGTATCATTCATCTGTCGCATTACCGTTCCTTTGAGAGGACTACAATTTATCAACATGAAAAAATAAGTAAAACTATATCCCTTTGATATCACTATGCATTGAAAGTACTGTAACCATTTTATATGTAAAATTCTACTTTGTACAATATTTCACTTAGAAATTTCCCTCTGTTTGGGTTTCTAATTAATTTTGTGTTGTTCTAGTCTACCATTGTTTGGTTATTATAGTAATATAGTAAACATTATCTGCCATCTGCAATACAGTAATAGGCCAGAACATTATCTTGCATAATAAGATCATTTAGACGAGGTACTAGTGTTTTTCAAAGATCATATACATTTTCCATTTGTGTCTTAAAACTTTAAATTTGAAATTCCCTTCTGGTATGTCAGACATATAAATTTTATTTTTATTACAGTGAATGGTTCTCTAAAGCTGTCCAACCATTCAGTTTACTTTAAGTGATTAATGCCTGATACATTTTTGGACAGGCACAATTGATTTATGCAGCATTAGAAAGTAAGAAGACTGATTTATAACCTACTTAGCAGAAGTGACAGAACCGTAGCATTTTCACAAAAAGGAAGAAATAACGAATTTGTAACAGTGAGGAGAGTTAAAGTAGTTTCCTGATTAAAGAAATGTACCATACACCAATGCAAATGTTTCATGAAATGTACAACCAGCTAAAAAAGTTGTCTGGAACGAAACAGATGTCTTTTCTGGCCTGGCACGGACATTGTGTTTGCTTGATACACTGAGTCTATAGTGCAGTACGAATGTACTGCGTAGATCTTTCCATGAACTTGGACCAAGGATTGCATCCTCGCCTTTTCGCATATTTAATTTGGACTATACAAATTCAATACATACTCGCGATATTCTATCAAAACCCTTGACAGGCTACAAGCCACATTACAACCAATGGGTGGTCTTATATAGCCCTATGTAGCATAAATCTGCTCTGCAACACAAGGTCATGAAAGACACATCTGTATGTACACATGAATGGACACACTATATGGATTTATACACATGGATAGACACACATGCATGACCGTACTGGAAGTCCCCATCTTAATAGGACCAAATCATAATGGGTTGTACAGTAGAAGTTTAAAGGGGTTGTCTCCCCATGTGGTTTCACAGAGCCATAACCAGCTTCAGACTCAGACTTCCTGGTTAGGCAGTTATTGGTAAATCAACTCTGCTATTCCTGTTACAGTGACATGAGTGTGGAAGGTTTATAAATTGTAGTACACAAAGCTATAGAGCTCTAAGGATAGGTCTGCATGGCATTGGACTAAAAAAAATCACTAAAAGCCAAATCCTAAAAATGTTCATAAAACTGAGTTTTTTGTCCACTGCCTGTCAAAAGCTACTGAAAAATTAAAGTTTTTTGGCGCGTATTGTGTTTTTTGGCACTTGTTTGTGCTTTTTTTTGCAGAAATGTACAACCTTATAATTGCTATGGATTTCTGCAAAAAAATTGGCAAACAACGCACCAAAAAATGTCTGGCAATTTACATAGACTCCAATAATTAATTTTCTGCCCTTCTCTGTCGTTTTTTGCAATATGTTTCAAAATTGACCAGCAGCAAAAACGAGCAGAAAAAAAAGTTCTCTGGAGACAACAGAACATTTTTACTATCGAAGTCTATGGGACCTGTTTTCAGTCCTTTTTTTCAGCAGTTTTTGGAAAATGAAAAGTGTTAAAAAAAACTACTGAAAATGTGTTTAGTGGAGACATAGCCTAAGGGATAGAACTTGTCATTAACTTAGATAAACAGACTCTTGTGCTGAACGCAGATATGATGGCAGCTTGAAGCGGTGAGAAAGGAGAATGAGCAGAGAGAGGTGGTCAGTTACCTAGATAAATTTGTGTACACTAGCAGTAGATAAAATATTCTTTATCTCCTGAATCAAAACAGCAATATATTTTTAATAGTCTTCATTTACCTTTCCCTACATGTTAAATACTAATCATTGTGGTGAAAAAGCTGCTTTTATAAAGTTGTGTCTCCTTAGAATGCAGCCCTCATTAAAGCATTGTCATCTAATTATGTTGCCCTATTTTAGGATAGCATATTACAGGCACTAACCCATTCTAATATTAATCAAAATGGGTATTTTGGTATATTTTTATCTATAATATTAGCCAATTTTTTTTCTGCCATTTTGGCTAACTAGAGAGCGGACCTGTACCAGTTACAGATGTTTTAAGAACATTATTCAGATACTGGACCTTTGCATTGTGAGAGGGGTAGGTAATGTTCATTCATTATTTTTTAAATATATATATATATATATATATATATATATATATATATATATATATATATATATACATTAAAACATATGGTTGGCAGCGGGGGAAGGTCCTTTAATGGGGTGTACATTCCAGTGAGATTTCTGGCTTACACAGGAAAAGAGAGTAGGTAACATTTTCCCAAGTTTACCTGGCCTTGGTGAAATTTAGAAGCCATTTAGTTTGTGTTGTGTTGACCTCAATAAGGGGTTTAACATAGTTTTCTAAGAGTATGGTTGCTTCAGCCAAAACCCGGGAATGGCTTCTTTGGGGAATAGGCAAAAGCGTTGGGTGGGTGTCTACTCCCCTTTTTCCCCACCTGACCAGGATTTGGGCTAGCGTTATAAGTTAGCTAGTCAGTGACCAAGGCTGTCTGTCATACAGGTTAAAGGAGTTTGGCCTGAGAGGTGTGTTGGGCTGGAAGTATCCAGGACCTCACATAGACCGTTTGCTGAACAAGGTGTAGTGAGGCAACAGCACTGTCTAGGGCAGCGCTCAGCCGAGCAGGCGTTTTGTTTTGTTTGTCAATTCTGTTTGTATCTGGCATTTCGTTTTGCTGTATACCTGTTGTGCCAATTTAAAACACGGGAGGATCCGTGTTTTGGGAAACCCGATCAACCTGTCTGTGTCTCTGTCTGCATTGGACTGCGTTTACCAGAGCCGCATCTAAACTTGGTGGAAGCTTTTCACATGGTGGAGGATGTAACGGGCACTTTAAAAACAGACAGAGGGAACGTGGTGAACCATGTCCTGGGTTAAAACCTGCCACTACACTGCAGGACGAAACCGCAAAATGGACGGGGCTGATTAAACAGTTAATCCAGTCAAACCTCCACCTCCAACAAGTGGTTACTGCCAAACAGGAGGCCAGGGGCGCAACAAAAAACAGGTGCATGAGGAAGCAGTAAAGGCCCAGGGTGAAACCAATCATCTGCTGCTGCAGGTGCACCCGGCCACAGCCACAGAACAGGCGCATGATGGGAACCAACTCTGCAAGCCTTAACTGAGAGACCAGAGGCATTTCAGGGTTGCAGTTGGCACCCGTCAGCAAGTGCAAGGGCGCTGACAAAATGACTGCTGAGGGACGACATTGAGGCTACCTGGTTACATTTGAGAGGATTGCAGAGGGGGGCAGCTACCCCAGGATAAATGGGCTGAGTATTGGCCCCCTTCCGCGGGTGAACCCCAGAAGGCTACTTTGACCTGCAGAGTCCAGGGGCGCCAGGGTGGGATACAAAAGGGTGAAGGAGGAAATTTCTGGCCCGGTTGCGTTACTTGGGTTCGGGGCGGGAATCTTCCCTGGGAGTACGACCCAAAAAAGCAGCGAGGGGGCCCAGTGTAGACCCATACCACCTTAAACCCGCAAGTGGCTACAGCCAGAGGGCTCAACCTCGAAATAGGGAA